>ML412512.1:1703-112024 GCA_005239525.1 Nicotiana knightiana | reverse complement strand
AACTTTTGGGTTTTGATCAAGTTCTAGGCCTCGAAATAGGATAATTTTTGGACCGGTGAACTCATGGGTGAATGGGTGTTCTAGATTGGTAATTTTTACCCAATTTCGAGTCATGGGCTCAAGGAGACTTTTTGGGCGTTTTTCCTATTTCCATTCCTTAGCTTCGAATTCATTAGTTAAAGCAGTTACTTGTAGTATTATTTACATTATGAAATTGATTTGATTAGATTTGGACCATTCGGAGTTGGATACTCGTGGCAAGAGCGTGTTATCGGGTTGATTTGAGCGGTTCGAGGTAAGTGGCTTGCCTAACCTTGTGTTGGAGACTTCCCTTTAGGATGTTTGATATTAATTGATGTGTGGTCTCCGTGTACGTGAGGTGACGAGTACGTACACATGCTATTATTGCAAAAAAAAATTCCATTTTTCCTTTCTAAATTATTAACTGCTTATTTGACATTTTGTGCGTCATACTTAGTTAGATCTCTATTTTCCTTATTTGTGTTTAGTCTAAACTGCATAACTTGATGCCATACCTGTCATTTTATCTTGCATTGCATATTTAAATTGGGACTACGGACGTATTCCAGGAGATCCCCATGTCTTGCATATTTAAATTGGGACTACAGACGTATTCCGGGAGATCCCCCTGTCTTGCATATTTATATTGGGACTGCGGACGTATTCGAGGAGATCCCCCTATCTTGCATATTTATTTTGGGACTACGGACGTATTCCGGGAGATCCCCCATCACGGCATATTTACTTTTGGGACTACGGACGTATTCCGGTAGATCCTCTTGTACTGCATAATCATTTGGAATTACGGGACGGTATCCCGGGAGTTTTCCTACTGTGTTTACCTTGTTCCGAGCCGAGGGCTCCCTTCACTGTTAAATTTTCGAGAAGTACTTTATCTATTTTACCGTAAATTTACTTATATCTCTTACTGTTTAATTTATTATATTTACTCTGGTAGGTCTTTGACATGACCTCATCACTACTTGACCGAGGTTAGGCTTGACACTTACTGGGTACCATTGTGGTGTACTCATGCCCTTTCCTACGCATATTTTTGTGTGCAAATCCAGGTTCGAGCTATTAGCCTCGGGGTTAGAGCGTTTTGCTGATTCCAGGAGACTTCAAGGTACTTCTGCTTGCGTCCGCAGAACCTCAGAGTCCCCTTCTACTCCCTCTCTTAGAGACTTTATTTATTATCTTCAGACTTTTGTATAGAGCTACGTAGATTATAGCAGCTTGTGACTTAGTGACATTCCGGGTCTAGGGAAAACTATTTTTGTATATGCTGAATGGTGTTATTTGGTTATTCACGATATGCTTTTTTATATTTTAAATGTTGTGTTTTCTTTACATTTTTTCGTAATATTAGACTTACCTAGTCCTAAAGACTAGGTGCCGTCACGACACCTGAGGGTTAAATTGGGTCGTGACAAGCTGGTATCAGAGCTCTAGGTTCATAGGAGTCATGAGTCACAAGACGGTTTATTAGAGTCTCGTGGATTGGTGTGGAGCCGTTCGTGCTTATCTTTGGGAGGCTATGTAACTGTTAAGAACAATCACATTTCTTTGATTTCCTTGTCGTGCGAGTTATTGACATCAAAATTCTAAGATTCTATTATATTTTTTCTCATAGATGGTGAGGACCCGTACTGGGAGAACCGACAATCAGGCACCTGGTCCCCCTGCCAGAGCTGCCAGAGGCCGGGGTCAGGGTAGAGGACGACCACGCGGTGCAGCCCGACCACCTGCGAGAGCTGTGACAGATGAGCCCCTAGAATCTCCAGCTGGAGGGCCGGCATCGGAGATTCCTATTGCCGCTCCAGCCCTCAAGGAGACTTTACCTCAATTAATGAGCATGTTCAGCACTCTAGCTCAGGCTGGACTACTTCCGATAGCTCCCGCTACATCTCAGGCCGAGGGAGGGGCACAGACTCCCGCAGCCTGCACTCCTAAGCAGAGGGTCCAGGTTGATCAGGCCCCAGAATATATTTCTATGCCCCTAGTGGCTCCGGTTCAGCATGAGACCATGGCAACTGCTTCTGAGGTAGAGCAGCTCAGGCTTGAGAGGTACAAAAGGTACCACCCACCTACTTTCAGTGGACTAGCTTCAGATGACTCTTTGGGTTTTATTGAGGAGTGTTATTGTATTCTCCACACTATGGGCATTGTAGAGACGGGTGAGGTTTCTTTCACCGCTTTCCAGTTGAGGGGAGCGGCATATCAGTGGTGGCGTGCCTATTAGATGAGTAGTTCGGACGATGCAGCCTCACTCACTTGGACTCAATTTTCAAAGATGATTTTGCATGAGTATTACCCTCAGAGCCTCAGGAATGCTTGGCGCGCAGAGTTTGAGCAGCTGCGTCAGGGTGCTATAACTGTGTCAGAGTATGCAATCCATTTCAGTGAGTTAGCTCGACATGCACCGGCTTTGATTGCTACAGTCAGAGAAAGGGTTCGTCGCTTCATTGAGGGACTTCATCCTAGTATTCAGACCATTATAGCCAGGGAGTTGGAGATGGACATAACTTATCAGCAGGCAGTGAGCATTTCCAGGAGAGTGGAGGGCATGTTTGCCCGGGACAGAGAGGAGAGAGAGGCCAAGAGGTCTCGAGAGACTGGTCATTATTCAGGATTTCGTGCACCAGCATCACGCTATAGTAGGGGTTTTGTGAGTCACCCTATTCATTCAGCTCTTCCGGTAGCCAGCGATATTCCATCTCCTCCTAGACCTCAAGAGCCCTGTTATGCACCGTCAGTATCCAGCATGCCTCCTGCTCGAGGTGTTATTACCGGCCAGTCCAGCAGGATAGGTCTGAGTCAGTCTCAGCCGCCGCGTCCTCTGAGGGGTTGTTTTGAGTGTGTTGACCCTCGTCACATGGTTAAAGATTTCCCTAGAGCCAAGAGGGGTGCACCTCCACATACTTATCAGCCTCCACGTGCTCCATCGGGTCCTCCGGCCATTCTTCCAGCCCTAGCTGCCATTCCACCTTCTCAGGAAGCTCGAGGTGGAGGTCGGGGAGGTAGAGGTCTCCCTAGAGGGGGAGTCTAGGCCAGACACTATGCCCTTCCAGTCCATTCAGAGGTCGTCTCTTCAGATTCAGTCATCAAAGGTATTGTCCATGTCTTCCATAGGGATACATAAGTATTATTTGACCCAGGCTCTACGTATTCATATGTGTCTTCTTATTTTGCTCCACATTTAGGGATATCTCGGGATTATTTGAGTTCTCATGTTTATGTATCTACTCTTGTGGGAGATTCTCTTATTGTAGACCGCGTATATTGGTTGTGTTTGATTGCTCTTAATGGTTTTGAGACCATAGTCGATTTGTTATCACAGTATGGTAGATTTTGATGTTATCTTGGGCTTGGACTGGTTTTCGCCCCATTATGCTATTCTTAATTGTCACGCTAAGACCATGGCGTTGGCTATGCCAGGCTTACCGAGATTAGAGTGGAGAGGTACCTTATTGTATACTCCCCGCAGGGCCATTTCATTTCTTAAGGCTCAGCGAATGGTTGAGAAGGGTTGTGATGCGTATTTGGCCTATGTGAGAGATGTCAGTATTGATACCCCTCTAGTTGAGTCAGTTCCAGTAGTGAGGGATTTCCCTGATGTGTTTATAGCCGATCTTTCGAGTATGCCGCCCGATAGAGATATTGATTTCGGCATCGATTTGTTGTCGGGCACTCAGCCCATATCTATTCCTCCTTACCGTATGGCTCCTCTGGAGTTGGAGGAATAGTTGCAGGAGTTGCTTGATAAGAGTTTCATCGGGCCCAGTGTATCACTTCGGGGTGCTCCGGTCTTGTTCGTGAAAAATAAGGATGGTTTTATGCGTATGTGTATTGATTATCGGCAGTTGAACAAGGTTACAGTGAAGAACAAGTATCCTTTGCCTCGCATCGATGATTTTTTTGATCATTTACAAGGTGCCAAGGTGTTTTCCAAGATTGACTTGCGTTCTGGATATCATCAATTGAAGGATCGGGAGACGGATATCCCGAAGACTGCTATTAGGACCAGATGTGGTCATTATGAGTTTCTTGTCATGTCATTTGAGCTGACCAATGCCCCAATAGCCTTTATGCATCTGATGCACAGTGGGTTCCAGCCTTATCTTTATTCCTTCTTCATTGTGTTCATTGACGACATCCTGGTATATTCCCGATCTCGGGAAGATCACGAGCAGCACCTGAGGACAGTGCTTCAGACTTTGAGGGAGAAGAGGTTGTATGCAAAATTTTCTAAGTGCGAATTCTGGATTGATTTAGTGGAATTCTTGGTCCATGTAGTGTCTTGTGATGGGATCAACGTAGATCCGAAGAAGGTGGAGGAAATGCAAAGTTGTCCTAGACCAGCATCAGCTACGGAGATCCGCAGTTTCCTTGGGTTGGTAGGGTATTACCGTCGCTTTGTTGAGGGATTTTAATCTATTGCAGCACTTATGACCAGACTGACCCAGAAGGGTGCTTCATTCAGGTGGACCGAAGAGTGTGAGGAGAGCTTTCAGAAGCTCAAGACAACTTTGACTACAGCTTCAGTATTAGTATTGCCTACAGGTTCGGGGTCCTACACTATCTATTGTGATGCCTCGAGGATTAGCCTTGGAGCGGTATTGATGCAGGAGGTAGCGTGATTGCCTATGTGTCTAGACAGTTGAAGGTGCATGAGTAGAATTATTTTGTCCATGATCTCGAGTTAGCAGTTATTGTTCATGCCCTGAAGATCTGGCGTCATTATTTGTACGATGTTCCTTGTGAGATCTACACTAATCACCGTAGTTTGCAGCACTTGTTCAGGCAGAAGGACCTTAATTTGCGTCAGCGGAGGTGGTTGGAGTTACATAAAGACTATGATATCACTATATTGTACCACCCGGGGAAGGCCAATGTAGTGGTCGATGCCTTGAGTTGTTGAGCAGAGAGTTTGGGGAGTTTGGCATATCTTCTGGAAGCTGAGAGACCCTTAGCCTTGGATGTTCAGGCCTTAGCCAGTCAGTTTGTGAGATCGGATATTTCAGAGCCTAGCCGGGTATTAGCTTGTGTGGTTGCTCGGTCTTCTCTTTATGACTGTATCAGAGAGCGCCAGTATGATGACCCCCACCTTCTAGTTCTTCAGGACAGGGTTCGGCAAGGTGATGCCAGAGATGTGACTATTGGTGATGACGGTGTGATGTGGATGCAGGGTCGGATCTGTGTGCCCAATGTAGATGGGCTTTGGGAGTTGATTCTTGAGGAGGCCCACAGCTCGCGGTACTCCATTCATCAGGGTGCCGCGAAGATGTACTAGGATTTGAGACATCACTATTGGTGGAGGAAGATGAAGAAGGATATAGTTGGGTTTGTGGCCAAGTATCTCAACCGTCAGTAGGTTAAATATGAACATCAGAGACCGAGTGGATTACTTCAGAGGTTAGAGATCCCAGAGTGGAAGTGGGAGCGGATCACCATGGACTTTTTCGTTTGACTTCCACGGACTTTGAGAAAGTTCGATGCTATTTAGATGATCGTGGATCGGCTGAATAAGTCAGCTCGTTTTATGTCAATGTTGACCACTTATTCTTCAGAGAGATTGGTTGAGATTTATATTAGAGATATCGTTTGCCTTCACGGTATCCCGGTATCCATCATTTCAGACAAAGGTACACAATTCACATCACGGTTCTGGAGAGCGGTACAACAGAAGTTGGGTACTAGGGTGGAGCTGAGCACAACCTTTCACCCTCAGACGGACGGGCAACCCGAGTGCACGACTCAGATTCTTGAGGATATGCTTCGTGCCTGTGTGATGGAGTTCGGAGGGGCATGGGACCAATACTTGCCACTTACAGAGTTTTCTTACAACAACAGTTACCAGTCCAGCATTCAGATGGCACCGTATGAGGCTTTGTATGGTAGACGGTGTCGGTCCCCAGTGGGATGGTTTGAGTCGGGTGAGGCCCGATTGTTGGGTACAGATTTGGTCCAGGATGCCCTGGATAAGGTGAAGGTGATTCAGGAGAGACTTCGCACAGCCAGTTCAGGCAGAAAAGTTATGCGGACCGGAAGGTTCGTGATTTGGAAATTATGGATGGAGAGCGGGTCTTGCTTCGGGTATTGCCTATGAAGGGCGTCATGAGATTCGGGAAGAAGGGAAAGCTGAGCCTGAGGTTCATTGGTTCTTTTGAGATATTGCCGCGTGTTGGAGAGGTTGCTTATGAGCTTGCCTTTCCTCCCAGCCTAGCAGGAGTTCATCCAGTATTCCACGTGTCTATGCTTTGGAAGTATCACGGTGATCCAACTCATGTATTGGATTTCAGCTTAGTCCAGTTAGACAAGGATCTATCTTATGTCGAGGAGCCAGTAGCCATTTTGGAAAGGCAGGTCAGGAAGCTCAGGTCAAAGAATATTGCTTCAGTGAAGGTCCAGTGGAGGATGGCAGCCAGTCGAGGAGGCGACTTGGGAGACCGAGCAGTATATCCGCAGCCAGTACCCTCATCTTTTCACAGCATCAGGTATGTCTTTATACTCGTTCGAGGATGAACAATTATTTTAAGAGGGGGAGAATGTCACTAGCCGACCGGTCATTTTGAGAGTTAGAGCCTCGATCCCATAATAACTATTTTCCCACATTTGTTTCTGCTTTTGGGATTTTTCCGGAATATTTGGTTGTGGTATTCGGAGAGTTTTGGAACACTTAGTCCCTAGTTGTGAGTTTAAGACTTAGAATATGGATCCTAGTCGAAACTGTGTGAAGACAGATCCGAAATGGAATTCTGTCGATTCCCTTAGCTCCGTTGGGTAATTTTAGGGTTAGGAGCACGTCCGGAATATGTTTTGGAGGTCTGTAGTAGATTTAGGCTTGAATTGGCGAAAGTTAGATTTTCGGCGATTTCGGCCGAAGTGCAAATTTTGATATCGAGCTCAGAATGGAATTCCGAAAGATGTTGTAGGTTCGTAATGTCATTTGTGACCTTTGTGTAAAATTTGAGGTCATTCGGACTAGATTTGATGTGGTTCGGCGTCGTTTGTAGAATTTGGAAAATTCTAAGTTCTTAGGCTTTAATTTGTGCTTAATTCATGTTTTTTGGGTGTTGTTGGATGTGGTTTGAAGGCTCGAGTAAGTTCTTATGGTGTTATAGGTTTGGTTTGTAGGTTTGGTTGAGGTCCCGGGGGCCTCAGGTGTGTTTCAGATGTTTAACAGAAGGAAATAGGACTTAGGAAAAATCTGGTTCCATTGTTGGTACTCGCAGGTGCGCATGGGAAGCTCGCAGATACGGAAATGGGCTTGGCAAGCTCGGATCACAGGTGCGGCTGTTTGTCCGCAGAAGTGGAACCGCAGATGCGGCCCAGGGGTCGCAGATGCGGACCCAGCCCAAGCAAGTGGACTTCGCACCTGCGATGGGTTGTCCGCAGGTGCGGAAATCTCTGGGTTGAAGACCAGATTCGAGGGTTTATTCCTCATTTTTCACCAATTCAAATTTTAGCTCATGAGAAGGCGATTTTGCAAGGGTTTTGAAGAAGAAATCAGTAGGTAACAATTCTTAACTCTAATTCGTGTTTATTTCATTAATCTAGAGCAATTTTCCTCATTTAATCAAGGAAATTGAGTGAAAATGGGAATTTGGGGGGGAAATTCCCCAATTGAATTTTTGGGTTTTGATCGAGTTCTAGGCATCAGAATGGGATAATTTTTGGACGAGTGAACTCGTGGGTGAATGGGTGTTCTAGATTGGTAATTTTATCCTATTCCGAGTCAAGGGCCCGGGGAGACTTTTTGGGCGTTTTTCCTATTTCCATTCCTTAGCTTCGAATTCATTAGCTAAAGTAGTTACTTGTAGTATTATTTACATTATGCAATTGATTTGATTAGATTTGGGTCATTCGGAGTTGGATACTCATGGCAAGAGCATGATATCGGGTTGATTTGAGTGGTTCGAGGTAAATGGCTTGCCTAACCTTGTGTTGGGGACTTTTCTTTAGGATGTTTGATATTAATTGATGTGTGGGCGCCGTGTACGTATATGGGTTATTATTGCAAAAAAAGATCCCGTTTTTCCTTTCTAAGTTATAAATTGTTTTCCCTCGTTAAACTGCACTAATATGCTTAATTGTTTAGCTTAGATTAGGAAGCATGCTTACGTGTTTTAACTGCTTATTTGACATTTTATGCGCCGTGCTTAGTTAGATCCATATTTTCCTTATCTGTGTTTAGTCTAAAATGCATAACTCGATGCCATACCTATCATTTTATCTTGTGTTGCATATTTAAATTGGGACTACAGACTTATTCCGGGAGATCCCCTTGTCTTGCATATTTAAATTGGGACTACGGACGTATTCTGGGAGATCCCCTTGTCTTGCATATTTATTTTGGGACTACGGACGTATTCCGGGAGATCCCCCAGCATTGCATATTTACTTTTGGGACTATGCACGTATTCCGGGAGATTCCCCTGTACTGCATAACATTTGGAACTACAGGACGGTATCCCGGGAGTTTTCCTACTGTGTTTACCTTGTTCCGAGCCGAGGGCTCCCTTCACTATTAATTTTTCGAGAATTACTTTATCTGTTTTACCGTAAATTTACTTATATCTTTTACTGTTTAATTTATTATATTTACTCCGATAGGGCCTTGACCTGACCTCGTCACTACTTAACCGAGGTTAGGCTTGACACTTACTGGGTACCATTGTGGTGTACTCATGCCCTTTCCTGCACATGTTTTCGTATGCAGATCCAGGTTCGAGCTACCAGCCTTGGGGTTAGAGCGTGTTGCAGATTCTAGGAGACTTCAAGGTACTTCTTCTTGCGCCCGCAGAACCTCGGAGTCCCCTTCTACTCCCCCGCCTAGAGACTTTCTTTATTATCTTGAGACTTTTGTATAGAGCTACATAAATTATAGCAGCTTGTGATTAGTGACATTCCGGGTCTCGGGAAAACTATTTTTGTATATGCTGAATGGTGTTATTTGGTTTTTCATGATATGATATTTTATCTTTTAAATGTTGTGTTTTCTTTACATTTTTTTCCGTAATATTAGGCTTACCTAGCCGTAAAGACTAGGTGTCGTCACAACACCTTACGGAGGATTAAATTGGGTCGTGACATATTTTACCAATGATTTCTTTGCACGTTTCAACGAATTTATGTAAATTATAAACAAGTATTTCTTTTTATTACAACAGCTAAAACCTCACTAAATGGATAATATTAAAACCTTTGAAGGGAGATAAATTGAGAAACTATAAGACTCAATTTATATAAAATTATAAAATTGGGATATAATTTAAGGTGAATGACAGAGGACTTTTATAAACAATGTTTTCCCTTTATTGTCGTTGTTCCAAAAAAATTTGGCTGCTATAGTGAAGTGTTATAGAGAACATATATTATAACATAATATAATATTCGGTTCCGAGAAAAACTCAATTTTTATAGTGAATGACTATTATATAAGGATGTTGTTATAGAGAGACCTGACTTATGATTAATATTCATCAATTTTATAAGCTTATGTTTTATTTTATAACTCAAACATAATTTTAAAAAAGTATATGTAATATTTTTACAAAATTTTACTCAATAAGATACATGGGAACATGCACAAGGCGCATTCACTAATGTTAATTTGCAAAAATACTCTTTAAAAATAGATTTTATATTGGAACCATGTACGAAATAATTATCAAATCATTCCTTATTTGAACCATGTATGAAGTCCTAATATTTAGAAAACATGCAAAAGATTCTCCAATAAAGTAAAACAATCGATTACATAGCATCACTAAAATTGTATTGGATAAAAAAATTAGTTCCGAAAATCAGTGGTGTAACTTTGAAGTCACACACAAATATTTTAACTTTTAATTATAGATTTTTCTAACATTTTAATTATAATAGTATAAAAAAATAGATACAATACACTTTCATATAATATTTGAACTCCCTTCATATTCATATAATTTTTTGGTATAAAATTTAAAAATTTACATTCAACTATTAGAACATAATTAAGTATTTTATCTTCATCAATTTCACGTGTAATATTTTGAAAATTATACTCAATAATAACAAAATAAATAAATTAATAAATATTTAAAATTAAAAATATTAAAAATAAATTTTATATTAGATCAGATTGAAGGATAACAATCTAAGATATAATGTGAGATTGTTCAATTTCATGTTGGCTGAATTGTTTTCGGTGTACGAAATTGCAAGAATAGTTTTACCACAATCTTATTTAGCTACTATTTTTATTATACTTTCATGTGGGATGATAATCTAAAAATTAGCGCCAAGATAAATAAAATAATTAAATGACCAAAATATCCTACTCCAAATTGCTTATTCCAAAATCCTTTAAGAAAATCAATCTTAAAGTTAAAAATAAATTTTATCCAAGTTTTATATATGGAAAATCAAATATAAATTTTATGTTACTTCATATTTTATATTTTTAATCCAATGAATCAAATATTTATAAATTGAAAGTACATCTAATAAATATTTGTTTCTTATTTAAGTTTCGCATTATAATTTTTGCATTATAATCAAGTCTAATTTTTTGTGAACAAGACCCCGTTGGGTACATAAATTTATTTTATAAGGGAGAGGATTGGCGCTAAAAATATTTAGAAAATGGAAAAAAATTAACTATATTACAATATTTAGAGTCAAATTGGTAAAATTACGAACAAGGAACAATAATAAGATAGGAGAATACAATATTATGTATTCTAAATGAATTTATTAATTATTTTCTTTCTTTTTAATTTATTTTAACAAATGACAACTTCAGATGTCTTTTAATACATTTCTAAGTTCTTTTTATAAAAAATATTAACTCAGTATAAGTCATTTTTATATTTTACACTATAGTTATCAATTTTTCCTTGAACTATATGGACAACCTCTTCATTTCCAAATCTTTAAATAGAAAAAAAGATTTATTTTTTTAAATAGGGTTTTACTCGATAAATATTTAAAGAAAATTGATAATAATATTTATGGGTTATTTTTTTATTTTTAATATTAGGTCACAGAAATAACTATAAATATCATAAAATATTCCCGTAGAAGTCTTTAGAATAAAGAATAAAATATTTAAGATTTTTATGGAAAAGAATTTCCTTCTTTATTGAATTGGCTAATGGGATCAATATTCATCATTTTCAAGAAACCTACTTTTGGTTTTATAACCCAAAGATACGTTTTAAATATTCCCTTTTGTGATTGTTTAAAATAATATATTCATTAATATGAGGTACACACACAAAACGCATACCCTAAGGCTAGTATTGTTATAAAATTGGATTACACTAAACAAAATGGCAAAAGTGGACTGGAATAATTCCATGATTTCTTTATGTATAAGCCATAAAATTGCTAATATTACGTATTTAATTATGTTTTGATTAGTTAAAATACATAAAGTTCGGTGGAAGAGCTTTAGGACATCCTTGCTCATTTTATTTACATAAATATATAAGATAAAGTTATAATAAATCAATTTTGAAATACTTTGTTGCCTTAAGTCATTTTTCCCTCAATATAACAGAGTGTTTGTAAAGATTAAAGTCCAAGAACACACAATGAGTACCATTGGTCTTGTAGATTTGTAACGACCCGACCGGTCGTTTTGAGCTCTAGTGTATCGTTCAGCAGTTTGAGGCCCCGAGTAGCTTCACTTCAGGTATTATGACTTGCATGCGTGGTTGGAATTGAATTTCGGGAAGTTCGAAGTTGATTTGGAAAGAAAATTCTCATTCAGGAAGCTTTAAGTTGGAAGAATTGACTAAAATATGATTTTTGAGTAAATGACCTCGGAATCGGGATTTGAAGGTTCCAACAGGTTCGTATGATAATTTTAGACTTGGGCGTATGTCCGGATCGGGTTTTGGATGACTCCGGAGCTTTTCGACGCCTATTGAGGAAGTTGACATTTTGGAAGAATTTCATAAATTTGGGTTGAGGTGTATTTCAATGTTATTGATGTTCGTTTTGGATTCCGAGTCTGAGAATAGCTCTGTATGGTGATTCTGGTGTTGGGAGCGCGTTCGGAAGTGGAATTGGAGGTTCGTAGGTCATTTTGGGGTCATTTGGCGAAAGTTATAAATTTGAAGATTTTTGAGAATTTGACCGGGAATGGACATTTTGATATCGGGGTCGGATTTCGATTCTGGAAGTTGGAGTAGGTCTGTAATGTCGAATGTGACTTGTGTACAAAATTTGATGTCAATCGGACGTGTTTTGATAGGTTTCAGCATCGAAAATAGAAATTAGAATTTTTTTAGTTTCATTAGACACGAATTGGGGTGTGATTTGTGTTTTTAGCATTGTTTGAAGTGATTTATGGCCTCGACTAAGTCCGTGATATGTTTTGAGACTTGTTGGTATGTTCGGACGGGGTCCCGAGGGGCTCGGGTGAGTTTCTGGGTGGTTTCGGATCATTTCTAGGTCATTTTAGCTGCTGGTTTTTGGCTATAGCGGTGTGCTACGCAATCGCGGGGAATTGGTCGCGATGAGTAAAATGGGTGAAATTGGCCAGTGATTCGCGATCGTGGAAGGCCTTTCGCGATCGCGTAGAGGAAAACTTCTACTGCACTGATCCGACTTTAGAAGCTTGTATCTTGCAATCTATAAGGAATTTGGAGATGATCCAAAAATAAAAATTGTATCCCTTTGTGTCTAGTTTTTAGAATATCAAAACATTTGGCATTTGAAGTTGTTTACAAAAAGTTATAAGTGGTACACTACAGCCTATCCGGGAAGAGTTTGGAAATCGCGAAGAAGTTTGTGTTGCACAGGGCTGATTTTAGAAGCTTATATCTCGTAATATATAAGGAACTAGGAGATGATCAAAACATCAAAGTTGTATTCCTTGGAGTATAGTTTTCAAAATGTTAAACCATTTTCAATTTGGAGTTTTGTACAAAAAGTTATGACCATTATACTAGAGGCTATCTGTAAGAGCTGGCATTTGTTCTTCGCGATCGCGAAGGGCAAATTTTGGGCTGAGAAATGTTGTGCTTCGCGATCGCGAAGCATTTTCCGCGATCGCGAAGAGTAAATACCTGGGCAGAAGATATATTTGGAGGTTTCAACCATTTTTAACATATTTGGAGTTATGGAGATCGGATTGAAGCGATTTTCACCATATGGATGGGGGTAAGTGTTCTATATCCGAAAGTAATTATACTTCATAATTCTATGATTATATTCATTATTTATTTCAGATTTAAATGGATGAAATTAAGATTTTTGCAAAACTTTTCAAGAACGAAAATTTAAGATTTGGAGGTAAATTTGTTATCGGAATTTGATAAAATTTGTATGGTTGAACTCGTATCGGAATGGTTGATACGGAGACTTAGGTGAGCTGCATCTTATGAGCCGATCCGCAGCCATCAGAGTCTTCTTCAGGATATTTGTATTTTTGTTTCTGTCCAATTTATATTTCGGACAGTTATTGTATTTTATTTTATTTCCTAGTAAATGCTCATGCACTCGTGACCCTGAGTTCTGGAATGATTACGGGATATTCAGTATTGAAATTGTAAATATTTTATTTATTGTATAAATATTATCTTTTACTAGTTACGCTGAAGGAAATTTACGATTTCAAAAAAATATTAAAATGAGAATTTAAGTAACTATTCAGTGTTGGCTAACCTGACAGTGGTGTCCGGCGCCATCACGACCTTTAATGAATTTTGGATCGTGACAGCATGGTATTAGAGCACTAGGTTCACTTAGGTCTCACGGGTCATGAGCGAGTGTAATAAAGTCTTGCGGATTGGTACAAAGACGTCTGTACTTATCTTCGAGAGGCTACAGGGCTGTTAGGAGAACTTCCCTTCTTGATTCTCATCGTGTGATTTGATTCCTTTGAGGCTTATGCCTTCATTTACTTCCCATTCAATGTTATGCAACGTGAAGCTCTGGTTATAAATTTAAAAAATGAGGGATTGTAATGGTACTACAGATGTGGTGCGGGATATTTCTCCCTGCGTAGTTGATTGGGCTATTGTCGTCACCTTGCAGAAGGATATTCTGTCATTTCAGCTCAGTAACTGTACTTCTGAGAGCTTTGATGCTATGCACAGGTTGCTATGATGCTCATGAGTTGTTATGCACAATATTGATGTGATGGTAAGATGATTGCCTATGTGTCGGGGCAGTGAATGACTTGAGAAGAGATTTTCTCAGTGCATGATCCAGATATTCGGTATTTTATTTCCGATGGAGGAAAAATCAATCGAACTACAAATGTTCAGGTTTGGGTTGATAAAGAACGAGACTTGGTATTTTCGAGCATGGTAGAATTTTCATCTGTGATGCGGTGATTCGTCGGTGTTATGGTTTTCTTCAATTCGCCTTTAGGGCAGAGCATTGTGAAGTAGTACCGGGAAAGAGGCTGTCAGAGATCGCGATGTGCAGTGGTTCAGGAATGAATCGGTGTTCCTAGTGTTGATGTCTCGAGAAAGATGGTCTTTGGAAAGGTTAAAGTTGGTAGCGATCTATTGTTTCAAGTGCTACAGAGATAGATTTTGATTTAAGGTAACAACTGGGCAACGAAGGATGAAGAAGGACATGTGGGAAGTGTCATGCGGTGGTTAAATTCCTAGGAGGCCAGGTGTAAGAAGCAGAAGTAGAGTAGTTGCTTAAGGGAGAGGTTTTGACCAAAGTGGGAGAGTCCCACCACCTACGATTGGATCGTATGGTTATCTACTTATGAGGTTTCTGATGATCGGCGTATTGATGGGTTATTACTATTAAGGAAAGAGAACATCAATGGCGATTTGAGCAAAGGATTTGAGGAATGTGTGCTATAATTGGCCTTATTAATTCATGTTCGGGTTTTGGGAAGGTTCGGGATTTATGCTTCGTGTAAAGGTGATTTACAAGGAGAGTGATTTAGCCGAGTCCTTCTTTGAGAGGGTGTTCATGTGCTAGGAGAGCCTTGGAGTTTGATTATATTAGGGACCAAGTCAGAGTGGGTGACTCTCAACAACGGTCCTAGTGGATCCAAAAGTTGAAGTGTGGTGC
This sequence comes from Nicotiana knightiana, assembly GCA_005239525.1. Taxonomy (NCBI): domain Eukaryota; kingdom Viridiplantae; phylum Streptophyta; class Magnoliopsida; order Solanales; family Solanaceae; genus Nicotiana; species Nicotiana knightiana. The sequence goes on along the minus strand of ML412512.1, from coordinate 96,964 downwards.
TTGGGAATGTCGAGTCCATAACATGGTTGGGTATCGAGCTTTTGCAGCGAATTATGAAAAAAGGGCTTGGAGTGTTCTATGTTATCTTCAGCTTGCAGTGTAGCATTTGGAGGAAGGAGGTAAAATGACTTCGGAGGCATGAAGAGATTATCAGAATGGGTGTACCAATTGAAGACGCGAATATGACACAATGAGGGTATGAGATGGTTCGTGGGTTTTGAGACAACGTGGTCTCGTGAAATGGGGTTGCTCAGGGATAAGTGTGGAATTGGGTTCGCTATGTTTAAAATGGAGCTATTATTACTCCCAAGGCAAGTCCAGAGTAAATTAGAAGAAGTCGGATTGGCTAGCAATGTGAATTGGTATGATGGTGGCAAAGATTAGTTCCTTCTGCGGGTTAAGTTATACATGTGATTTGTGGTGGTACGTGCGAGGCTTGACAACCGCCATGTTTGATTTATTTGGAGGTATTCAATTATAATAGTCTGATAAGTGTAGACGGACCCCCGAAGAGTTATGATGGCTTAAACCCTTGCTTGAGGATCATATTTTCTGCGGTTATGAGAATTTCAGTCGCGTGTTGCTATGGTTCTCCTAAAATGAGTTAAGTGAAAAGTTTTTATATGATGAAGTGTTTAATCTATTAGTGGTTCAGGAATTATGATGGAATTCTTGTGCTCTCACGCATTGGTAGGATAGGTGTCGTGAGCGGCATGAAATTTGAAAGTTGAGGATCGAGGTTGCAGTTTGGTGTTAACAAGAATGTCACAAGCTCGGATGAGCATGAAAGGATTAAGATGTTTAGAGTAAGCTGGTATTGTCTTTAGCGTCACCTGAGGTCGGTGTCATGTGTAAGAGGCTTTGTGTACTGATTTGTGGATCCTTGATTTGCTTTACAACATTAGTATGGCCGGTGGTATGGATGTGCAGACTTGTTACCTGGTGCGGAAGGTTGTGGGAGCGTGACCACGGGAAGATTGTATAAGTGTGACATGTAGTCACTTGATTGATCAAGATTGGAACCAAGTATAGAGATTGTGGTACTATCATTCATGTGAGAATTTATGCATGAAGGGCGCTCGGTTCATTTGGTTGTGGACTGTGGAAGTTTGTTCCGGATCGATGGTTGTTCTTGTGTGTTATGGGAAGAAGGGTTATCGCGGATCCTTGAAAGGTTACTGGCCTAGTGCGGTACAATCAGAATCATTTTGAGGTTTGTGGATGGATCTAAATGTGAATGTGGGCTCTATATCATGCGGGATGTATTCATTTCAGCATAGCGCTCCTTGTGGAGGAGTATTCAGATGTTGGATGTTGGATGTTTTTTGTTGTCAGCTATTTCATGTAATATTATATTATACCGTGTGAGTTGTGGAACAACTTGATAAATTTCATATGTGGTGAGATTTCGCGTAGCGATGGTATTATGTGAGCAGGATAACTCTCGATATTCAAATCATATATCGCACCTTAGTTGTGCTAGAGTTTTGTAGCGTATGGTGCTATCCGTCTCCCCAGGGATGGTATTATGCACTTGGCGTGCTTGTGGCCGATATTTAGGTATTTTGTAGTAATGCGCATTCTAGCTCGGTAAGTATCTCCTTATATATATTTTATGTGTGGATCGGGTTGCACGCCGCAATAGTGTGATGTTGAGTACAGTCCCCTATATCTATCCTTGTATGTTTTGTTTCCCATTTTCTAAGGAAGGTTCGTAACACCTTCTCGGTTGTCTAATTAGTTACGTGGGTTGAGTAATCCTTTCCAGAGTTCGTTTTCCTTATGTATCACATTCGAGTTGGTAGCTTGTTGGAACATTGTGGCATCATATGAGACTCTTGGCCGTTTTTGAGGTGGCTTATTGCATGAGCAACTCGTACTGGGTGACATGAGATTTTTGGATCCGGGATCAGTCGATCAGATTTATATGAAGCATATTAAAGAGCAAATATTGTTATTTGGTTCATAATGGGGTAATGGTTCTTCTCAGGAAGAGAGACTCAATGATTTTTTGACTCGGCAGTCGGTTATGAAATTCCTACACATCTCTTCCGTCATGGAAGCATTGCAAGAGTTGGAACATGACTTATATGTGTCATGAGGTGTATCGTGGGCCTCAGATTCATGGAATTTCGGTTATTGTTATCATAGGATGTTATTATGGTCATGTGAGGTGCATGGCGTGAATTCAGAAAAGGGTATGCAATCATGTTTTGGTACGGTGTGTAGTGACTAATACAGTGTTCGCATGTTGAAAGCAGGCCCGATGGAGAGTTTTGGATGTTGGAATTTGGCTCTAAGGCTTATTTGACTAAATAAAAGGGAGAATATTCAAATTGACTCAAGCTAATGTGCTCAACTAGGTTGTGGTAGCACGCGCAGGTGCACGAGGTGTTAAACAGTGATTTTGGACAACTCCGGAGCAATTCTTGGCACGTTCGAGGACGGACATATGTTTAATTGGGAGAGAATGTAACGATCCGACCAGTCGTTTTGAGCTCTAGCGCGTCATTCAACGTTTGAGGCCCTGAGTAGCTTCACTTCAGTTATTATGACTTGTATGCGTGGTCGGAGTTGAATTTCAGGAAGTTCGGAGTTGATTTGGAAAGAAAATTCTCATTCCAGATGATTTAAGTTGGAAGAATTGACTAAACTGTGATTTTTGAGTAAACGGCCTCGGAATCGAGATTTGAAGGTTCCAACAGGTTCGTATGATGATTATGGACTTGGGCGTATGTCCGGATCGGGTTTTGGATGACTCGGGAGCGTTTCGACGCCTATTGAGGAAGTTGGCATTTTGGAAGAATTTCATAAATTTGTGTTGAGGTGTATTTCAATGTTATCGATGTCCATTTGGGATTTCGAGTCTGGGAATAGCTCCGTATGGTGATTCTAGTATTGGAAGCGTGTTCGGAAGTGGAATTGGAGGTCCATAGGTCATTTCTGGGTCATTTGGCGAAAGTTATAAATTTGAAGGTTTTTGAGATGTTTGACCGGGAGTGGACTTTTTGATATCAGGGTCGAATTTCGATTATGGAAGTTGGAGTAGGTCCGTAATGTCGAATGTGACTCGTGTGCAAAATTTAATGTAAACTGGACGTGATTTGATAGGTTTCGGCATCGAATGTAGAAATTGGAATTTCTTAGTTTCATTAGTCTCGAATTGGGGTGTGATTAGTGTTTGTAGCGTTGTTTGAAGTGATTTGAGGCCTCGACTAAGTCTGTGATATGTTTTGAGACTTGTTGGTATGTTCGAACGAGGTTCCGAGGGGCTCGGGTGAGTTTCAGACCATTTTTAGGCCTTTTTTAGATGCTAATTTTTGGCTACAGCAGTGTGCTACGCGATCGCGGCGAATTGGTCGTGATCGCGATGAGTAAAATGGGAGAAATTGGCCAGTGATTCGCGATCGCAGAAGGCCTTTCGCGATCGCATAGAGGAAAGTTTCTGCTGCACTGCCCCGACTTTAGGAGCTTGTATCTTGCAATCTATAAGGAAAATAATGAAAGTTGTAGGCTTGTAGCCCTTTGTGTCTAGTTTTCAGAAAATCAAACCATTTGGCATTTGAAGTTGTGTACAAAGTTATGAGTGGTACACTACAGCCTATCCGGAAAGAGTTTGGAAATCGCGAAGAAGTTTGTGTTGCACATGGCTGATTTTTGAAGCTTATATCTCGTAATATATAAGGAACTAGGAGATGGGAAAAACATCAAAGTTGTATTCCTTAGAGTGTAGTTTTCAAAATATTAAACCATTTACAATTTGGAGTTTTGTAGAAAAAGTTATGACCATTATACTAGAGGCTATCTGGAAGAGCTGGACATTTGTTCTTCACGATCACGAAGCATTTTCCGCGATCGCGAAGGGCAAATTTTGGGCTGAGAAATGTTGCTTTGCGATCGCGAAGAGTGAATACCTGGGCAGAAGCTATATTTTGAGGTTTCGGCCATTTTAAACATATTTGAAGTTATGCAGCTTAGATTGAAGCGATTTTTAGGAGATTTTCCCCTAATGGATTGGGGGTAAATGTTCTATATCCGAAAGTAATTATACTTCATGATTCTATGGTTATATTCATCATTTATTTCGTAGTTAAATGGATGAAATCAAGATTTTTGCAAAACTTTTCAAGAACGAAAATTTAAGATTTGAGGTCAAGTTGTAATCGGAATTTGATAAAATGGATATGGTTGAACTCGTATCGAAATGGGTTGTCAGATTTTGTGAGTTTTATCGTGTTCTTAGACGTGGGACCCACTCCCAACTTTTCGATCGGAGTTGAATTTTTTTATAAATTATTAAATTTCAAGCATTGGAGTATATTTTTAATCAATTTGCACGTTGTTTGACTAGTTTCGGATTGAACGACACCAAGTTGGGGCTTTAAAGAGAAATTGTGACCGGAAAGTGGGCTTTAAGACAAGGTAAATTTCCTTTCTAACCTTGTAAGAGGGAATTAACCCTATAGGTGAACTAAATTATTATGTGCTTCTATTTGTGGGGGCTACGTACGCACGATGTGACGAGAGTCCGTACATAGCTACTAGCTATGCCTATGTCCGGGTAGTTTTAGGCTTAAATCATGCCTTGTTGATATTGTTATTGATTTATGTTTATTGTTTGCCTTGAGAGGGGGCAAGATTGAGTTTGCTTATTAAATGTTTTGAGAGGAGTTGAAATTGAAGAATTTAAGATTTAAAGGTTTTGCTTGAACTTCGTAATTTCGAACGGAATTGAGGAATATTATAATAGCTTAAGAAATCTATGTGTAACCGCGTCGCAGGTATGTTTCGCGAGCGGGGTAATTTCCTTAAAAAGCTACAAGCTGAATTTCCCTTATTTTGAAAAGAATCAAGAAAGATATATGATTTTAATGTTAAATTTATATTTGACCGCGTCGCATGTATGATTCGCGAGCGGGGTATTTCCTTCTACTACTCTTACGGGATCGAGTCGTTCGCCTCGGCAGGATTTATGTACCTCATTCTCATGGGAGCGGGCTTTTCGCCTCGGTAGGATTTATGTACCTCATTCTCATGGGAGCGGGATTTTCGCCTCGGCAGGTTAATAGATGCATCTATGGTTCGCGCCGCTCGACCCTCGGCAGTGCACAATTTACTTTTATGTTGGATCGGGTCGTATACCTCGGCATTTTCTATATATATATATTATCCTCATGGAATCGTGCGTAATATTTGGCAAGAAGCCAGTGTATCTAAAGGATTTTCCCCTGATTTGAATTATGACAACCTCTTGATGAAATCCACTATATTTATGTATATGCTCCGGTTACGGAGGGAACTTGCTAGTTGAGAGCTGAGTAAATTGTAAAGAAGGGAATTGTACCACATATTTTATACTTGTTTGTTTCATATATTTATTCTGTCTCATATTTATTCACTTCTTTACCGTACATGATATTATTGGACCATTAGTAAGTGTCGAAGTCGACCCCTCGTCACTACTTCTTCGAGGTTAGACTTGATACTTATTGGGTACATGTTATTTTCGTACTCATACTATGCTTGATGTATAATTTGTTGTACATGCACATGTATGTCTTGTGGCCTTGTGGGCGCCGCAGCATAGTTGATACAGAGAATTAGGCGAGCTGCATCTTATGAGCCGATCCGCAGCCAGCAGAGTCTCCTTCAGAGCATTTGTATTTTCTTTTCTGTCCAATTTATATTTCAGACAATTATTGTATTTTATTTTATTTCCTAACAAATGCTCATGCACTCGTGACCCCGGGTTCTGGGATGATTATGGGATATTCAATATTGAAATTATAAATATTTTTATTTATTCTGTAAATATTATCTTTTACTAGTTACATTGAAGGGAAGCTACGATTTCAAAAAAATATTAAAAACGAGAATTTAAGTAACTATTTAGTGTTGGCTAGCCTGACAGTAGTGTCTGGCGCCATCACGACCTTTAATTAATTTTAGATCATGACAAGATCTATATTATATATTATGGCATGACACAAACAAGATAAATCTTTGCATTTATTGCAATACATAGATAAAAAGACACGGGTAAGCAAACCATACTCTACTAATGTAACTCAGTGTCGATTATTGAAGTTGTTCCCTGTGTTGGTTGAGGGTAAAAATATTAATTTAGTCTACTTTAAAATAATTAAGACTACCTTGCTAATATATTCGAAAAGCTGACTAAACTCTAATAGCCGGCACAATAAGTGCTAACCCACCAATTGGGGCAAGTGTACAGATATCCATTCACAGGGATGCTATATTAGATATTAACCAATACTTATTTTGTTCTGAAAGTTTAAACTAAAATTCTTAACTTCAGGATAATTCTTGATACTTTTGTCCCAAAAAATTAAACTCAAAAACTGAAATTCAAGATGCACTGGCTAATTCCTAAATAGTAATAGCCTTTAAAGTGGCTACCTGTGTCATTTCTACCCCAATTTTTACCGAAATCTATATGTGTTGGGCTTCATAATTTTTTGAGCAAAATTCATTTATAGCCCATCGGCCCAAACATATATCACTCGGTAGCCCAAAATTACAATATATATTTTATAGTCCAAAAATAATTTTAGTGGCTAGCCACAATATCAACAAGCAGAGAAGAAAGAGAGTTAGGTATGGAGATTTTCTCAATATTTATTAAAGTCGGTAATAGTTTTATTCTACTGGAGTACCTTTTTTCTTTTTTATTGTTTTTTCTTGAGATTTCTGAGTTCCTTCTCGTGTTGTACGTATTGTGTCCCGAAAGCATATGAAAACGAAAAAGAGAAAGGGTTTTGGTTAATTTTTCGGCAAATTTTTTAACAAATACTTCAGAAATTAAATGAAAATTGAAAATTAATAATTTTACTGCTTTTTATAAGAATAAAAACACTTTATTTTTTTGAAATCATTATGTTTAATTGAATGTTTAAGGATACGCCTGTTTGGTTGCTGATCGATTCTTGAATATCCACTGTTATGGAGATTATTTGGGTATTTCTGTGATTGAGTTAGATTTTTGAAGAGTCAAAAAAGAAAGAGACACGTTTAAGTTTGAACAGTGTTTAAAGTCAATACTTACCATAGAAGTATGGAAAATAGACTGTCACTATATAATATATATACAAAATAGACTGTCACTATACAAAAAATATACAAATAGACCGTCACCGTACAATTTATATACAATAGACTGTCACTATACATAAAATACACAAAATATACTGTCACTATACAAAATATATACTAAATAGACTGTCACTATATAACACATATACAAAATAGACTGTCACTAGATAAAAAATATATTAAATAGACTGTCACTCTATAAAAATATATAAAATAGACTATCAATATATAAAAATATATAAAATAGATATTTCGGGCTATTAAATGTAATATGTGGGTCGAAGGGTCATTTTGTGCAATTGGGAAAAAATATGAGCTATTAAAATTTTGAGGGTAATTTTCTCATTTTTCCAAAGTTGTTGTTATGCCTGGCCCAGTCTCAACAAGCATCGGGTTTCGGGGAAAGTGCACGGTTAGCCGCTAATAACATATGTATTTATTTTTAAGCCACTGTTTAAAATGTCTTCAGTCTTTAGCCACTACTTTAATAAACTTTAACTGTCCGGACGAAAATACCCTTCTGCTCATGTCCTTAACTTTTGAACTTAACTTCAGGACTACATGTCCTTAACTTTTGAGCTTGGAACTCAAACTTTAGGACCAAGCGTCCTTAACTTTTGAACTTGTAAGTCAAAGTTAAGGACCTATTGTCCTTAACTTTTGACCTTGTAATTGTAAGTTAAAGACTGCCTGTCCTTAACTTTTGACCTTGTAATTGTAAGTTAAGGACTGCCTGTCCTTAACTTTTGAACTTGTAAGTCAAAGTTAAGGACCTATTGTCCTTAACTTTTGATCTTGTAACTGTAAGTTAAGAACTGCCTATCCTTAACTTTTGAACTTGGAATTCAAAGTTAAGGACCAAGTGTCCTTAGCTTTTAAACTTGGAACTCAAAGTTAAGGACCAAGTGTCCTTAACTTTTGAACTTGGAATTCAAAGTTAAGGACAAAGTGTCATTAGCTTTTAAACTTGGAACTCAAAGTTAAGGACCAAGTGTCCTTAACTTTTGAACTTGAAACTTGAAGTTCAGGACCAATTGTCCTTAAATTTTTAACTTGTAATTCAAAGTTAAGGACCAAATATCCTTAACTTTTGAACTTGGAATTCAAACTTAATGACCTATTATCCTTAACTTTTGAACTTGGAGCTCAAACTTCAGGACCTATTGTCCTTAACTTCTGAACTTGTAACTGTAAGTTCAGGACCTATTGTCCTAAATTCTCCTAAAAGTGGGTATCGAACTTGAGAGAAAATACATTCATTCCAGAGAAATTACGTACGTTGTCTTGATAAAATGTAAGTCGTGCCACAATATCTTTTTCAAATAGTAAACATAATGAGTTTTATTGATAAAAATAATACTGAGATAGAGACTGTGATCGAATATTTCCAAAGGGTGATTACAAAATCGAATTTTTCAATGAGATGATCGAATATTTCCAAAGGGTGATTACAAAATCGAATTTTTCAATGAGATGATGATCGGGAAACCTAAAAAGTTCCAATATTTACATTATCCATCTTACGTCAAAAATGCAAAAGAGAAAGGTATATGAATATTATGTGCTTTGCCCTAAAAACAATATAGAAAAGCAATAGAAGAACGGTAAAAATATATTGTCATATTAATTTTAATAAAATAGTGACTATTTTTGCCGGTTAGAACTGATGAATAAAAAATAAATATAAAGTTAAATAGTGTGGCTACCCCCACGCCATTTACCCATTTCAGATCAGTACCAGTGTAACAATGGTGGAAGAAAATTTGCGAATACACACGTTCACCGAAATTCCGTCACCGGAGATATTCTCTTCTCAGATTGAACCCAAAAACGTCCCATCGGTGACTTCTCTAATTGAGAAATATACATATCGCAGTATATAAACACGTACTACGTTTGTGCGGATGTGCTCATCAATGTTTTCTTTTTGTTTGGGTTTAGGTCTTCAAGGGATGCATAAAGCATTGGAAAGCTTTCTCAAAATGGAATCCGTCGGACGGTGGCCTAATATACTTGCAGGTTTTCTTTTCCGTTTCATTGCTTTAGAATTATACTATTTAGTGACGCCTGATTCTGTTAAGCTAAATAAATAAGGATAGTTAAAATAAACTTAAATTTAGGAGGACCACTGGAACACCAACTGTTTAGTGATGCCGCCTATGAACTTTAGGGCTGCCCGGTGTTAAGGTCTAGAATTTTCATATGATTGCTAATCATCGAAACTAAATATGTGTCCCTTTGCAATTAGGTTTTGAAGTCTTAATATGAATTGCAAAAATACTTTCCACAGTTTACTAGCAAAAGTTTTGCTGCAAAACTATACTGCTGCAGGAGGTGGAAATCTCTTCGCTTGCCTCTTTATGCATGAAAGACAGCCAACTTATATTCACTTTCATTTCCATCAGGTTCTTGCAAATAGGAACCTTAATTGTTAAAATTAATTCTTTTTTGTTATGCAAGAATTGTTTTAGCAAGCTTCAATCAGAACAATATTCAATTGAAGAAGTGATTACAAGAAGCATAGAGACAGACTTCAAAGGCATTTTCGAACAATTATTGCTGGAGTGAGATAAATGAAAGAGAAATAAATGATTCATCTGCATTTTAGAAGACTTTTTCTCTGCTTTATTTTTTTCTGTGCTATTTGTTATCAGATTTCTAGTCTAGGTTTTGCTTCTGTCTAAGAGATTCTTACTTAGGAGTCCTCAGTGCTTCGTTTCTCTATAATTAGGATGATGGGGACGATAGAGAGTAAGTACTGGTGCTATGACCAACAAGGTGGAAGATCCTCCCCTGGTTCGAATCACCCTGAATGAAGAGTGGGCGAACAAGATGCAAAACATATCATAAATGTTGAATTCTAAGAAAGAGGGGGAGGGGGAAAGTAAAGGCAAAAGAACAAAAGACAAAGCAGTACCTCCCAACAAGATTGATCCGTTTGGATCTTGGTCCATGATGGCCTTTTTATTGATTTTGACGATTGGATCTCTCTATGAATGGAAAAGGGGTGCTTCGGATCGGGAGTAACCACTATTGAGAGGGCAAAAATTGGGGGGAAGGACAAAGGAAAGAGCGATGCCTACATTAAATCAATTGATTCGTCATGGTAGAGAAGAAAAACAGCGCACAGAGCATTCTACCTTCTTTCCATTATCCAATGCTCATGCGTCCCCTTTCTCCCACTCTTTTAAAGCTTTCAATAAAGCCTTCTTAGCTGTGGAAGCAGCAACCGGTCTATTGGAAAGTTCCTGCATAAGTTGTCGGATCCTCAAAAAAAAGCTTTTCGGTGAATTTATCCAGTTGAGACATTCTTGATTGATTGAGACAAAACGATTCCCTCAATACAGCTTAACTCCGTCAAGCTTGTACGAGTAGTGAAGAAGTATAGAGCACTTTAGTTGGTTGTTGACCAACGGAAAGCATGGGAGAAAGATGCACAAACGAAAAAGGGCTAATAAGGACCCTCATACTAGAAGACATAGTTGATTAAATCGAGAAAATGGAAGAGATCTTCTAAAAGCCAACTCGAACACCCCCTTAAAAGAACATCGTAATAGGTATCTTGGAGGTGTCCTGGAATTAGAAAAGCCTCGTCTCCCATAACAACCTGAATAAGATCTGCTATGTTCCACTCTGGAGGTGCCCAAACCATTCTTCTGGATCTGCATTAGTCCTATTTCAGGTGCAAAGCCTCTTCAATAAAGACCTCTTTTTTTTCTTTCTCCCCCATTTCTCATTTTGTTGATTGAAAGAGAATAAGCGCTATCCATTGAGTAAAGAGAGGGTTTTCGGTCGGTTCCCGTTTGCCTCCCCCCCTCATAGTCCATTAGTGGNATGCACGTGTTTTGTTCATATTCCTGCGCAGTTAAGAGCAAAATTGTCCCCAAGGCGACCACTTGTGTCTTTCTTGGATATGCTCAGTCCGGGTATATATATGCTATGACGTGAAATCCAAGAGAGTCAATGTATCCTTAATGCTCTCTTTAATAGGGTCGCCTCATATTTTCCTTAACCTAATTAATCAGCCCCGGGGGAGAATGATGATGGAGATGTATTGCGGCCTTCTCCTGTTCATCAACTCGAACCTCATTCTTCTGCAGTTGATGTTACGGATTAGCCTCACTCTTCAGGCCAGCAGCTTTGCTCAGCATTTTCTGCCGATTGTCAGCCTGTTCAGCTGACCTCAGAGGATTCCTGTCACCCGGCACAGCATGTTTATTCTCGGCGGCGATTACAGTCTCTTTCCCAGGGTCAGGCTACTCCAGAAGATCAGCAGTCTAGCCCAGTTGCTTCCCTTCCAGTCGCTTCCTCAAATTCTGGATCCCGCTCTCAGCTTCGTCGATCCTCTCAAGTTTCTTATCCTGTTGAAGGCTTATGAATCGTTTTCCCCAAAAGATCGAGCTTACCTCATCTCAGTTCAATCTTCTCATGAACCTGAATCATTTGCTGAAGCCTCCAATCATTCTTGCTGGAGAGATGCTATACAGGAAGAAATCAATGCCCAGGAAAAAAATAATAAGACTTAGTCTCTAGTCCTCTAGGCAGGTCCGGTCCTTGCGTCCTTGTATTTTGATTGTTCTTACCGAGGGTCTATTGGAAACAGCCTCTCTACCTTTTAGGTAGGGGTAAGGTATGCGTACATACTATCCTCCCCAGACCCCACCTGATGGGAACATACTGGGTTTGTTGTTGTAGTTGTTGTTGTTACCGAGCTAGTGAATCTAGGGTATTTCATTTTCTTTTGCAATATTCCTTTTTGGACATGCTAGATGCCTCGTATGTACAATATTTGAGAAGAAAGGATGTTCTTAATCACACTCTGTTTGTCCTGAAATGTAATCACCTGAATTTCTACATCATCAAAAAAAGGGGGTATAACTTGAAATAGTCATTCTCCCTTGTAGATTCTTGAAGTAGATGCTGGCGATGCTTACAATTACTCGGATAGGGTTTAAAACTTTCACATACACATTTTATATGACTTTAACTGGATTACATGCTAACACAGTTTTGGTACAGGACAGTAAAATTATAATCATGTGAATGAAAAGTTATATTTGTGAAATTCATATACTCCATATGTATTTTAAAGACAATAGTGACTTATGTGCTCTCTCTGGAACTTTCATTTACTTATACTTGACTGTAGGAACGTGTAGGTTCAATAGTCGTGGAAGCTATGCGGTCCAGATCTGCACCAGTCTTTTATGGTGATATTAGAAGCCATGAAAGGGTAACTTGTTCGTTTTTGAGATATTTGAAGAGCATGCAATGCAAACTCTGTACTCTTGAATGATTTGGTTCAGCTGACACTTTAACTTATATCACCCTCCATTTCAGGTCCCACTGCCTTTCTCCACCTTTATCGAATATTGCTTGTGCCTATTGGAAAATAGGGATGGAAGGCGAGATGCTTTTCTGGAATCTCAGAAGCATAGTCTTGCAGTATCTGACACTGATCAAGCTTTACTTTTTGGAGAAGCTCCTCAGCAATTTTATTTAGCACAGGTGGCAATTTCATTGGCTATAGGAGTGGTCTCATTGCTTTCTTTCTAGTGGAATGCGACTAATACTGGATAATTTTCTTTTCTTGTTCAGGTACCAATTCTGAATTTTGAGGACAAGGAACACAAGCAACTGGAGTGCCTTGGAGAAGATATTCAAACGGTGTGAGAATGACTGTATTCCCTCTGCCTGATTACCCCTTGCTTTCTGGGGGCAGAATTCAACTTGATTGACATAAACCTCTACCTTGCAGCCTGTACCTCTGGAGACCAAAAGCCTAGCTTCTGTTAATTTGTGGATGAACAGCATGAAGTCTAGATCTAGCACACACTACGATCCGCACCACAACCTCTTATGCATAGTATCTGGGTGCAAGGAAGGTTAGACATATCTGTATTTTACTGGAAAAAACTTCCTTCTCATGCTATGGAATTCTTTTTTGGGAGGTTGTTGGAAGCAATTCCAACATTGTACATTTAGAGGGACCGGAACAACAGTGGACAGATAGAAAATCGTATATCGTTCTGAGTATTCTGTTCCTTTTCTGTCTGTTTGTCTCTCTCTCTTGAATGTTGATGCTTGGGAAGGAAACAAATTAGCTAAGTCAGTTTAATTCTTGGTGGCATCATTCTGTGCCATCTTTAAAGGGCAGCCCGGTGCCCGAAGCATCCCGCATTCACGCAGGGGTCTGGGGAAGGGCCGCACTCCAAGGGGTGTGATGCAGGAAGCCTACCCTGATGCAAGCATCATTAGCTGATTTGATTCCACTGCTCGTACCCGTGACCTATAGGTCATATGGAAACAACTTTACCGTTGCTCCAAGGTTCCCCTTCTCAATCTGTGCTACCTTTGGTTTCTGTAAATCGCATATTCTTATTTCAAAGACGAAAATAAAGATAAGAGGAAGATAATGAGATTTTATTATTTATCCAGAATAAAGGATTACATCTGGCTATTTGTTCTCACCTGCTAGGTACATGTACTAGTCAGAGCTACCACAATCGTCCGTTTTAATAGATCTAGTTTCAATTCTAAGGCCTGAGCCTTGGTGCAACCCAATCACAACATCTCTATCATACATGTCCTTATCACCCTAGTATAAGCTACAGGGACATCTCTAGCCTCCAACCATCTCCATAGAACTTCCCTCAGAACTTTTTCATATGGTTTTTCTAGGTCATTGAACACCTTACGCAAATCCTCTTCCTCTCTCAATATTGTTCCACCAATTTCCTTACTAGGTGAATGGCTTCTGTAGTCGATTGCCATGGCATGAATCCGAACTAGTTCTCGAAAATAGACACCGTCCTTCTCACCCTTACCTCTACCACCCTCTACCAAACTTTCATAGTGTTGTTTAGCTGCTTGATACCCTATGGGTGTTGCAATTCTGGATATCACCCTTGTTCTTGCACAATGGAATTATCGTACTCCACATCCATTCTTTGGACATCTTCTTCATCCTAAAAGTTCCCTGGTTGATACCCCTATAGTTGTTGCAATTCTGGATATCACCCTTGTTCTTGTACAACAAAATCATCGTACTCCACCTTTCAGACATTTTTTTCATCCTAAAAATGACATTAAACAACCCAGTAAGCCACTCCAACGCTGCCTTGCTTGCGTTCTTCCAAAATTTCACCGGGATTTCGTCTGGCCCGATCGCTCTTCCCCTGCTCATCTTACGCATAGCCTCCTCAACTTCCCTAACCCTTATACGCCTACAATACCCAAAATCTCGAGGACTCTCGAGGACTCTCGGGGTGCTCCAAATCACCCAACACAATGTTCCTGACCCCTCCTAGTTCAAGAGTTTATGGAAGTATGTTTTTCATCTTCGTCTAATATGTGCCTCTTCCACCAATACTTGGCCTTCCTCGTCTTTGATGCACTTTACTTGATCCAGGTCACGGGCCTTCCTCTTTCTCACCTTGGCTAGCATGTACAATTTCTTGTCCCCACATGTCCCCAAGTTTTTCATACAAATGTTCGAACACTGTAGTCTTAGCTTCTTTAATCGCTAACTTTGCCTCTCTCTTAGCCTTCTTGTAGCACTCCTTATTTGTCCCGTTTTATACCTGTCTTAGCTTGTTTTGTACCAGTCTTAGGCCGCTTTATTTGCCTTGGGGATGGACGTTCTGACGCAACACATCCAAGGGGAGGTTCCACGATGCTATTTGTAGATGACATAGTACTGATTTAACGAGACGCGAGGCGGTGTTAACACGAGGCTAGAGATTTGGCGATAGACCCTGGAGTCTAAAGATGTCCAGTTGAGCAGGACCAAAATAGAATACTCGGAGTGCAAACCCAGTGACGTAACTAATGAAACAGACATGGCCATGAAGCTTGATTCACAAGTTATCCTCAAGAGAGGAAGTTTCAAGTACCTTGAGTCAGTAATCTGAATGGGAAGATTGGCGAGGATGTTACACATGGTATTGGTGGCAGGTGGATGAAAAGATGCGAGCCTTCGGTGTTTTGTGTGATAAGAAGTTGCTACCAAGATTTAAAGGTAAGTTCTACAAAGTGGTGGTTAGATCGACTATGCTATATAGGGCGCACTGTTGGCCAGTCAATAAATCCCATGTCCAAAAAATGGAACTAGCATAAATGAGGATGTTGAGATGGATATTTGGGTAGACAAGAGAGATAAGATTTGGAATGAAGATATTCGGGACAAGGTGGGAGTGTCCCCCCGGTAAAGGATAAGATTAGGGAAGTGAGGCTAAGATGGTTTGGGCATGTGAAGAGGAGAGAAATAGATGACCCAATAAGGAGGTGTTAGAGATTGGCCTTGGTGGATCTGGGGAAGGTAGAGGTAGGCCAAAGAAGTATTGGGGAGAGGTGATTAGACATGACATGACAACTCCAGCTTGCCGAGGATATGACCATTGATAGGAGGGTGTGGAGATCGAAAACTAGGGTAGAAGGTTAGTAGGTAGTCGAGCGTATTTTTTTCCATACTAGTAGTATTAATATTATTCTTGTATCCTTTGGTTCTTAGTTTTCTATTACTACATGTTGCCTCTTTCACTCCGGCTATCTTCTTATCTTGTATTTTTTGATTCATAAATTTCTATTACTACATGTTGCCTCTTTCGCTCCGGTGATCTTATTATCTTGTTGTTGTTAGTGCTTGTTGCTACTGCTTCTTTTTCGTATTTCCTTGAGCCAAGGATATATCGGAAACATCCTCTCTACCTTCATAAAGTAGGGGTAAGGTCTGCGTACACTCTATCCTTAGACTGGATATTTTGTTGTTGTTGTTGTTTGCTATTATTTCTACAAAATAAAGGATACATCTGGCTTTTTTTTCTGGCGTACTAGGCACAATTGCTAGCCAGAGCTACCACAGTTATCAGTTTTCAATTCATCCAGTTATTTTCCATTAGCAATGAATGATTTTATATCTCTTTCTGTTTACATATCAACTGCTGTCAACTACGCTAAAATTCTTCATCCTGAAACTTTGTTGGCCTATTCAAACTTTCTCAAAACTTTATTTGGTTGGCAGTTACTTTATGGCCCCCTTCTGCAACTCCATACTTATATCCACTACCTCTGTATGGGGAGGCTTCAAACCACAGGTATTTCATCCTATATGTAATTTAGACGTATTTTTTCAGCTCTTTTCATTTATGGTTAGGTAGAAATTGGATGGTTCAGGCACATAATATGTCCTCTTTTATTCTTTGTTTCCTTGCAGCTCTGTTACTTTAGAAGAACCGAACCTTTCAGTCTACCCAAGGGCAGCATGCCTAAATGGCTTTTCACAAAAGGTTGTTCTTCATGCTGGTGATGCCCTGTTCATTCCCGAAGGATGGTAAGATATTACCCTGTTTTATCTCTTGCTAAAATATGCATAATATGTTTGTTTTCCTCCTTTTCCCCTTCTTTCTAAACATTGTAAACCCTCATTTCTATGGATGTGGATTATCTCATAAAAAAATGTTTCATGCTGTATGATCTTACTGGTCTAGAGAAGAAAGTATTCCACTACGGAAAGTCCGCTGGCATAAGTTGTGCGAGAAAATTGAAACTTTTGGATTGCTAGTACAGAAAATGTACAATTTTGACACAATTCACAAGATACTAACTTTTGTTATGTATGCTTCAATTCTAAATTACTCATTTTTCGATAATCTTCTGTTTGCATCAGCTGCAAGTGTCGTGTACAGCTTCCACGAATTTCTGTATGATTGCATCTTCTAAGGTTCCAATTCGTTTAGTTTGTACCCATTTATTCTGTCAAAAGAATTGAGAATATCAATTGTGCTATGTGATTGAAACTTAGTACTGGAGTAGTAATCCTATTGGAGTGCCCTTTTACAGAAGCATAAGTTGCACAGAATTTTCTTCCTTGCTTATCAGCAGGTTCTGTATATTAAATCCAACAGTTATATCTGGATTTCTTGTTGACTACTGGTGGATTCCGTTAATCTTAGAATGAATTTATTTTTCACAGAAGATGTATATTGGGTTTTGCTTACTCTATTTGTTGGAGATGGAAGCAATATGTACTGTAGGAAACCGTCCGACTTAACCATATGTCTTTCGATGTAGGTCACTAGATGTATCAACTCATTGAATGACGTGTATCTGCAGTGGCTCTATTTTCTCCTCTTTCTTTTTGAATTATTGGATATACCTAGTCATTAGTGTTGATATTCTAGGTTTCATCAAGTAGATAGTGAAGCACTAACCATCGCTGTTAACTTCTGGTGGCGGTCCATGACAATATCTGGCATGTTAGAGCATATGGATGCATATTATCTGCGTAGAATACTAAAAAGGTAGTTTTGTCTATCTCGTCTTTTAGATTGATCAGATTTATTGTTGGCTCTTCTGTGGTGTTCATGAAGAAACATTAGACTAATAATTTTGCTCATTGGTGCTCTTCCACCTCTCCACTGGCAATGCAAGATTGACTGATAAGGAAATGGTTAGTTATCCTATATCTCCATTCATCGTTTTTTTTATTACGTGAAATTTTATAAGTTTAAGCTGTTAGTGGAAAGAACACTTATTTATATTTGTCTTCGTCATGTCATTTCATGCCTCGAAGATGACATGCTATTTTTTAATTGTCCCCTTTAGTGGGTTTTGACTCATGAAATCCTCCTAATTTCCTCCTTCTCTGGCTTTCCCCATGAGAACTTGCCGTTGAGGGTAAGCTTACAATCTTTTGCAATCTTGACGAAGTAGTCCTGATCTGAAAAGGAATACAGCAGGTTTACCCATATGTGTTCCCTTTTTATTTCAATTTGGCTGAGATTTGAGCTTCATGGCAGATTTGCCTTGACCATTGCAAAAAAGGGCTACAGGGCTTCACCGTAGTCTGAACAGGTCTGGTAGGTGGTCGGAGCACTGTGTTCTTGTTTTGTTGTTAGGTGATGGTCGATTTTTTTGTTTGGGGGGATGGGGAGGTTGGGTTGCTTTGTGCTACTGAATTTATTTGACTGAAGCTGGATCTGTTGATTTCGAGATTCTTTTAGCTCGTAGAATGGGTTGGATTGGTCGGAAATGGCTAGGTGGCGCTGGAGGGTTCATTGAAGGCTATTCGGCCCGGGTTTGCTAGTGTGGGCTGGCATGGGTGCGTGTCATCCATGTGTCAACTGCGTGTCAGCATACATGGAGGAGAGTTAATGTCTATAAGGATTTGGTTTGGTGAGTTGGAGGCAAAAGGCAAAAATGGTCCACTTTTAGAACGGTGACGGTGTTTTTGTTGACAACTTCAAATGGAGGGCATACTTGAGCGACAATCTAATAGTTGATGGGTAATTTGGACCTTTTCGCTTATAATAATCATTTTAAAAGCCAGTTTTAAGATGCTTCTCTGCTTCATTTGTGGGATGGAGATCAGTGATTCTGTCCTTTCAGGATCAGATGAATCATAATGTTTAGGATTGACATCCATTCATGTTCAACTATTGGGTTGTCATGAAAAAGATAGATAGTACATAGATTGTTAGATTAAACAGGTCGAAATTGAGAAGTACTCAATAGTTTAAACCTTCCATTGGCTTTGATTCCAATGACCAGATGTTCAAACAAAGGAATAAACAAAACAAGAACTCTGGTTGGTCAAACATTAAAGATCCATCTGGTTACATATGAAATGTGTAATGCATGGAATATAGGATAAACAAAAGAAAGCTTTGATGATTGATGGAAGACAGTAGAGGGGTGACTTGGGAGATCATGACAGACAATAGTCTGTGAAAATGTATATTGAGTATTGACGTTGTAAGAAAATTGTCATTGATCAGCCCACGACGACAAAAAAACCTTATAAAATAAGGAAAAGAAAATTGGCAGTGGGGTCTAAACTCAATCCAAAAAGTTATCTCACGAGGCAAGGTCAAGATCATATAAAGTGAGTATAAGCGATACCCTTAACAACGTGGGACTGTAATACCCTATCGCACTAACATAACATGGGAACTCAACATTGGCTAACCAAAAATGAGGGATGACTGTGGCTCTGATACCATGTTAGCTAGCTCATGAGATAGTAAGTGTCCAAAATCGTATATAGAGATTAAAACCAATATCTTCAACTGCTGTGGGACTCTAATAGACACCAAGAAATTTTCAAGTGAGGAAGAACTGTTTGGTAACATTTGAATGCAGTTGGTGATAATGGAGGCGGTAAGACTATGATTTAGATGGATTAAGGAAAGTAGTTCTTTCAACTTGTTTTGACTTGTGATAAAGCACTATTGTTTTTTCCTGAGAAAAAGCTGTTTTTCTTGGGAAACTTGAGGTTGTACTTTTAATTGGACTGAATTGTTAAACATCAATGCAGAGATCGATTTACCATGTTGTTGGTTAATAAGTATAGACATGATTTTTTCATTTCTCCCTCTTTTGTGACCAGGGCAGAATAAGATGCTGCATTTTCCTTTAAGTAGTATGGATAAAACTATGACTTGTACGACTTCCCAGCCTAATGATGCATACAGAGGTAAATCATTTTCTCATCTTGTTAGTTTTTAATATTAACTTTTGCACATGTTTCACTTCTGGGGTCTTCTTAATACCTATATAGGAGAAAAATTGACATATATATAGGCCAATCCTGTGCTCTGAGTACTGTAATTCTATTCACTAGATCATGGAGAACAGAGAATCAGCACGAATTGTGGCGAGGGGAGTTCAAATGATGAGCTTAGGTCGAGAGTGGTGCTGCAAGATTTGGAGCCATGTGTATCACAGTCTTTAAATGAACTTATTTCTTTGGTCTATGACCGTCTCAATGCTAGCAAGCCGACGGGATTGGAGCATATAGATAATTCTTCTGCAGAGGAGAATGATGAGACGAATAAAAGAAAAGAGGACTTATGTCGCATCAACGATGATCCAGTTGCTAATCTTATTTTAACTCTTCATCCACTTACAATCCAGAGTGTCTTTCTTGCAATGGCGGTGAGTTCATTCTTAACGATTTTGATGAATCTTGGTTATCTTGGGCCCATATTGTTATTCTTAACTTCTTCTCTTTCCTTTCAGCTTCACCTTTTTTTTTTTCTGTTTCCTCTGCATCTTTTAGTTCTTAAAGGAGATGCATACGCTATAGTCCAACTGGATAGGACAAAAAGGTTGAGAAACTGTTCTGTTTCTTTGGGGGTGAAATTTTTTTTGGGGTGGGGGTGGGGGTGGGGATGCTTGTAAGCAAAAACATCATATATATGATCATTGGTTATTTGATTTATACCATGCTTTTCCTGATAAATTGTGATTCAATGTTTTTTTTGGATGCAATAGTATCCAATCTATAATTTGAGTTCTATTGGACATTTATATATAAGCTTAAAACTCCCGTGTTTGTAGGGTGGAAACCAGTGTATTAGCATTCTTAAAATCAGAATAGGTAGAATCTGTATTTGGCTATACTGGACAAGTATTTCCTGCCAATATTTAAGTGAGCCCTTATCCTTCAAATGCTTTAGCATCTTGGAGGCTGGACAAACTTTTGGAGTATGTGATTTGTTTTCTCATAGTTTGTTTTTATCTTCCTCCTTTATTTCCCTGAGACCACCTTGTTTTTTCTAGAGTCAGCTGCTGTTTTATTAAGGCTTTCTCCACGCATTATTCATCCCAATCCTTTCAGCTCTCCGTGGTAGTTTCCTTCCCCTTTGCTTTAATGAAGCTAATATCTCATTTTCAGAACAATTTTCCAAGAACACTGGAGGCCTTAGTACTGCATGTACTCACTCCTGTTGGATCAGAGATCCTCACTCGAAAATTTGAAGAGATGGATCAGCTAATTTCAGGAGAAGACCAGTATGTTTTGTCTGCATGCATTTCTGTGGACTGGAAATTTTCTTTTGCTCTTAATGTCCCAGTTTCCGGTGATGTGTACAGGAACGAATTCTACCGGATCTTTTACGGCGTTTTTGATGACCAGTCTGCCGCAATGGATGCACTTTTGAATGGCAAGGAGTTAGTTGCTCGTCAGGTGCGACTTTTAGATCCTTAAGGCTAAATGCGACTTATCTGCTATTCAACTATTGCATGCACTGTCATTTTTTATTAAGCTGGTATCTGTATTTCCTGGTGAAGGGAATGAAATTTATATTTATTGTTATTTTTGTTCTTTCTCGATGATATGAATATAATATCAAAACTGGTGGTAAAATCAGTTGACGGATGACCAATCTACTTAATATTTGGACCAAAATGAGGGTGGCTCATCTGTCCAACCTTTTTGTTGCTTTGGGTAAGTTCTCAAGGGGTTGTACTAGGGTCCTCCGAGCTATTTAGTCTTTCAACATATAGCGTTCTCTGATGTAGATCAGTTAAACTACAGGCTCTAAAATTGTTTGATCTGATTTGACTCTTTTCGTGTTTGTGGTATTTATTTATGCACTCGTACATACTACATGAAGCAAAATGTCTTCTCTCTAGTGTCAACTTCATTTTTTTCTCAATTGTATTAGTATGTGATGTCAATGGTTAAGAATGGATTTACTTCATTTGAGTTCTCGTCATTAGTCCGTACTGGCGAATGAGAAAAACCACTATGACTTAGTCTTGCTTATTATGACATTACAGGCATTTGAAAATGTGCTCGATCAGTACATGGGAATTAATCTTGATGGGCCAAAACCAGCAGCCAAATAGATTACCAAGCACTTCAATGAGAATATCGGTCCCTTTCAAACTGGATTCACGACGGAGTCCTTTCCTCTCCACCCTTTTCCTCTTCATTTGCTGCTGTAACCCTAAATTACTGAGGTCTCTACAAAATTTAGCTACCATTAATTGCGTGCTTTTGTAGATTCTGTGCTACATAATTTCTTATTGAAGATTTTTCCTGTTTATATTGTATAATGCCTAAAATATTTTGGATTAGAGAGTTGCGTTCTTTAGAAGTGATTCTTTTATCAAGGGAAATTCTTAAAATGACATTTTCTGCCTTTTGTTTCCACTCTGGTTGATTGTTAAGATAATTTTATTTTTTTAGAGTGGGGTTTGGGTAGGAGGAGAAGCTTTACAAAAGCTTATGTTAAGTGGCTAGAATGTAGCTAATTACCAATTCACTTGCGTTTCAAAATATTGATTTTTGTGTCAGCTTAAAGAGATAATAATGACCATGGATATTCTTTTTTCAATGATAGGTAAGGGCAATAATGTATTAGTAATCATCCTTGACATTTCTGTCCAGTTCATGTGAGAGTTGAGATAGGGCTCACTATGATTATCTAGTTTTTTTTTTGGGTAATATTGGAGAAGTTAGTATAGCACACTACCCTTCCCGGATAACTTGTGGGATTATACTGTGTTCGTTATTGTATTGGAGAAGCTAGTATCTTTTCAACCCCAAAGCCAGGTGGCTAATGATATATTCTAGTTCTTTGCCCCCATGTTATTTTGTTTTCTTTAAATCTTTAGCAGTAATGCAAAAGAAATTAGTTATGGATGCATGCAGATGCAGCGCTACTAAAGAACAAGTTGGAATTAGCCAAGAGTATGTGAATTCTTTGGAAACATGTACTGTCATAGGCCTTTACCTTTTGCATGGTACTTGAGGGTTGCCAAGAAAAAGAAGCACTTGCATGGGGATTCCAAGCAACTAAGGCATGGTAAAGAAGGTTTGGTAATTATTACAAGTAAGGTTTTGTAAGGGAGGAGGAAAGGAATAAAAGATGTGGGTGGGGGGTGAGTGGGGATAGAATAGAAGCTTTTATACCCAGAGGAAAAGATGAAAAAGAGAGTATCTTTTTTAGTAGGCAAATGGTATATAATGTACCTTAGACCTGCAACTTACTGTATAACTTTCTAAAAGCTTGGATATACCATAATACACTGTCACAACTTTTATTAATTCCTTAAGGCCCATGTGACTTTGGATGCTGCATATACTTTTGTTGAGACTAATGGAATGTGATTCTTTCCTCTTTTCTTTTGTGACGTTCATGTTTCCTCTTTCCTGGGTATGTTGTTTATTACTATTAATTAAGTGTTAGAGATTCGGAATATTATGTTAATTCTCGTAGCTGTATAATTAAAGCATCAAGTTCAACCCATGTTGTCTTAACATTTCCAGTCTTTAAACGTTGATGATGCTCTTAGTAAAAGATAGAGAATATTCCTGGAGTCTGTAGTAGAATATAGAAAGAGAGAAAATTCTACGAGGCACTTGCTTAAAAATTAGATTCCGTCCCCAAAACGACGGGCCGGATATCAAAGGACACAACAAACCACGTGAGTGAGTCGGTTCGAAATTTAATATTTGTACATAATAGATCTCACATCCGCCCCTGCAGTTGTATGGCCTCAACCATCACCTCTTGGAGAAATAGTAACTTACTTGGAAAACAAACATAATGCGTCACTCATCTAATATTAACATCAGATGAGTTCTTTGTATATCAGTTTAGGAGTAAAGTAGAAGCATTAATTGTGTTGATAATGCTACGAGAAAAAGCTGCGTATAAAGTTTTGGATGTGTTCCTCGCATGATTTCGAAGAGTATTGTTTAGTGGTCATACAAAACGTAGTAATAATTTTGTTGTCAGTACTGAGGAGCCAAGTACGTAGAAAGATTGTGTAGTGTGGTGCACAAAAATAAAGAAAAAGAGTCGTGAATGGAATTAATGCGCCCACAAAGAGATGAAAACCGTTGACATTGTTCTTTTTTTTTTTTTTTTTTTTTAATTTTACAGTGCTCTCTCTTACTATAATTTTTATCTTTAGTTTTTTTTTTAACCTTATTTCCTTTATCTTTTGCTCTTTGTTTGTACCACTAATTTCCGGACCACCACTGAATCAAACTTAGTGGCCTTTTTATACTCACGCTTATATGCAGGTTTTTACTGCTTTCACTCTCTCTACTTCCCTTTAGGAAAGGCCTACGTCTTGCTTCGATTTCATAACTTTTTTTTATTTTTATTTAGTTGTAATTGCTAAATACTCGTACCTCATAACAGATGCATGGTACTTCTACTTTAAACAAAAAGATTCATGCCTGGGAAATAGCAATTTTACAAATAATTCCCTGAACCCAAAAGAGGTGGTCCGACATTCCATCCCTACACTATTTGCGTTTACTTTTACTGTTTTGCTCTCCTCTATACGGATACTTGGAGCTATTTTTTTATTAAACCAAAATTAATTCAATTATGTCAGTTTACTCTCAAGAACTCGGTTTTTTCAATTTTGGTTTTACTCGATTTTTTCGGTTTCTTCCATTGTTCGGTTTTCTTTTTTAGTTGTGCTTGAAAAGAGATGTAAAATAACATTTTTACCCAAATCTACAGGTACAAAACAACATAATTGGTTTAATCAAACACTTTAGCTTATCAAATTGTATTGGAGCAATAAAACTAGTATGCAATTTCAAACTTGAACAATGACTACTTCTCAACATAAATTGCAGAGCGGAAAGCTCGTGTGAAGTGGAGGGAAGGGTTTCTAATATTTGGATTCTTTGAGTTTGGAAGTGGAACATGAGAAAAATACGGATGATATGGAATAACCTATTTTATTATTTTTCATATTGTTGGGTTTTAGTTTGGGCTTCACATTTAAGTTATATTATGTACATAGAATCTACTTAGTGGATAGTGAATGTACAAGCCCCTAAATAAATAATATCTCAAGACATTGAAAACTATAATATATTTTAGAAAATACTTACAAATTAGATTTTAATGATTACTATATAATATCGGTTTGGTTTAGATTCGATTTGACTTTTTTTTTTTTGGTTAATTCCAAACTAAACCATGAGTGATCGGTTTTTTATTTAATTCCAACACCAAACCACAAGTCAATTTTTTTTCTTCGGTTTGACTTGGTTTGTCGGTTCGGTTTGAATTGACGGTTTGTCTTGTACACCCCTACTTGGAGCAATGGTAAAGTCATTTCCGTCTAGGTCACGAGTTCGAGCCGTAAAAAAAGTCACTAATACTTGCATTAGAGTAGGTTATCTACGTCATATCCATGAGGTATGATCCTTCCACGTATCCTACATGAATGCGACATGCTTTGTGCGTCAGGCTAGACTGCCTTTTTAGCTCCTCTCTTAGACATTTCTCTTGTAAAAACTTATATGTATTAGGTGTTTACACCTGACGAATAGATGCATGAAAAGTGTTTTTACATATAATTTTTTTTATTAAATCATGGTTCATTATATTTTCAGTATATTAAATCATCTAATTATAGCTAGTTGACTTGTTTGGTGTGAACACGCGGTGTGAATTAATTACGTAGTATTTATCGTTATCTTATAAAATTTTGTCATATCCTTTAAGAAAAATCATTTAACAACCGATTGGAACAATAAGAAAAATAAGTGATTTCTTATTTTTGCCGTTAGATGTGCAATGGTTGATGCTCCTAAGTCGAATGGGTAAATTCATTAACATATAATTCATCAGCTTCTTTTGCAAATTGAAGCTGCAAACCTACTTACAATATACTACTAGTTTACACTAACCAAGTCTAACTATAATCTTCTCTCTAATTTAATAATGTTTAAAGTGACCAATTTGCTACCCCATATTTTTTGGCATTGGGATTAATTAACTGAGTCTGCCAACAAAATAATCTTCTGAATATGGCAGGACAAAATAAACATTCCTTCTAAAAATAAGAACTCGATCGAACTTATTAAATTTTGGAGTTTGGTAAATCTTACTTCAAAAGTAAAAAGTGAAAAGTTGAAGATAAATAAAAGTAAACAGCATGCGGAGTACAAATGCTTTTCCACAATTGAGTCATCTCTTACCATAAATCCCTACTACTGTCTGACTGTTTTTCCAGTTAAGATTAATATCCTCAAGCATGATTAATCAACAATAATAAATAAGTTGAAGTCGACTGTATTTCTTCATTTAAGCAACTCATATTATCATCATACTTAATAAAATAAAAGTGAAAATGTATATATAAAAGTTCTATAACAAATCTAAAATCTATTTCCAGCTAGTAAATATGTATCACATAGAAAGTTTCTTTCATTCTATTGTATCATATTTTTAACTAAGTCTTCATTGATTCTAAAGATAGTTTATCACTGGAGGCATATTTTTCTATTCTTCCTTTTCTTTTTTTGTATCATATCCTACTCAGGGGTGGAGCTAGAGACCGATGTGCGGGTTCGGACGAACCCAGTAACTTTGGTTCAAACTCTATATTTCTTTTAAGAAATAATTTAATATGTTAAAATTCCGAACCGAAAAATTTCAAATTCTGGCTCCGCCTCTAATGTTACTCACGTGTAATCAACGTGGGTTGCAAGTTTGATGGTTAAGCAATCTAAAGTGATTGTTAAGTAATGATAAATAAGTGAAGGGAAGGGGAAATATTCACAGTAGTAATTGACATAATTAAAATAAAATTATAGTAGAAATTAATTGGCACAAATTTAGCTGTAGTAGTGGAGAAGTTGGACACAAACCCATATTCCGTGGACACAAACTTGAATTTATGTTTTGGAGAGGGTGACAAGAAGAGCCATAATAAATGGAAAACGTGATTTTCTTTTAACTATTATTTCAATTTGTATTAATTTATGCACTAAGAGTATGTTTATGTTTTTTTTAAAGTAGTAAATCCATATTCTAAAGAGAGAGATCCTCTTTCTTAATTAGGCTTCGATTGATTCAAACTCATTTTGTTTTCACTGACACCATCTTTTGGCTATGGTTTGGAGTGGTGAAAAGTAGATAATTTATAGTTAGTCCAAAAGTGATACTGCTGTTTTGTGTCATAAATATGCATTAAGCTTATGTTTATGTTAGTCTGTGAATACTAGTTATTATAGCTTTTTCTTTTATCCCAACTGAATCACCTGTTGTACATTATCTTATTTTAAGATTACAAATCTCATATTATAATTCAATATAAAACAAGTAACATATTTTATTTTTAAGATTAAAAATATGATATTTATAAATATTCTTTAAGTGGTCTAATAGTATACATTTTTTATATATACACAAACGATGTATATATCTTAAATGCACCCCAAAAATATGGGATAGGCAATAGGAAACCCCCCCTTACAGTGTCACTGCGGGAAGTTCTCAGTTTCAGAAGAAGAGATATATCATATAATTGATGCAAAGAATCCAAAAATTGCATCTCCAATTCGCTTTCAGAAGAAAAATAGATTACACTGCTTTAAATGGTACGAGGAAATATCTGGTCAAAGCAAAAAAATACTCCTACTTAAGGCAATTTTCAAATTAAAATTATTTCTCTTTTGCATCTAAAGCCCAAAATTATTCATCCAAGACTACTTGATAACTGGTAAATATAACTGTCTTAATTTCCCTTTAATAATTGGTTTTAATATGATCGTGAAGCTTCTTTTTATTTATTATACTATCAGTATATTTAAATTTATCTAGCATGTAATATGCTTTATTTTCTTATATGTTTATCTCACATTTAATTTTATGGATGATCAACTGTAGTTATTTATAAGTGGCAAAGTTATTTCACATGTAAGTTAAACTATGAGTTATTAAGAAACAAGTATATGGTGAAATAATTGAGAAGCAATTAGCTAGTCGGAACACCACGAGAATTAAAAAAAGAAACTAACAAAAGCAATAATTGACAAAGACTTAAGATTTAAAATCCATAAAAACAGAATATGCATTACCAATATGAGAAAAAAGATAAATGGTTCTTGCAAATATAGGAGAAACGCGAAAAGTCTATTTCTTTTCTTTGTCCTCTTTCTCCTCGCTGGTCTCTTTCTTCTTTCTGTTGATGACAGAGATATCTCCCTAAATTCCAACAGTGAATCTCTGAAATTCACTCTCTGAATTAAACTTCATCAGCAATTCCCCCATGTTTCCGATGCAGTCTCAGCAGTAGCAGTAGCAGCAAAACCAAAGCCCAATTGACGATGCTTCAAAACTGATGAATGGTCACGCTCATATAGTGTTTGTTGAAAGTCCATCCCCTCATTTCCTCCATATGACAACAGCAGCCCATTGGCATTGGCATTTCGCCCATTTCCATTAGCACAAGACTCGTCATGATCGTGATCTCCTGTTAACCCCAGAAAGTCCCTCGTGAGATTCTCGCTTTTCTGCTGCCAAGTATTCGACATATTGTCCGATCCAAACCCTAGAAAATCCTCCGGAGAAGACACGTGACCAAGAGAGGTTCTGTTTAAGTGGGCCATTGTTGAGTTCACGTGACTCACAGCGGAATGCGTAGTGCCTATAGTAGCTGCTTTCTGGAGCAATGCTGTAGCTGAGAGTTGAGGAGATGGGATGTTGGCAAAAGAACCCTTGTGAAAAAAGTGATCTTGGTAAAATGGAGGCACTGAAGATGATATGGGGATGTAAATTGATTCAGTCTTGATAGCAACAGGATGATGAGTCATTTGGTTGTGAGTTTCTTCATGATGAGTAGGGTTAGGGTTTAAGGGAATTTGTGGGTCCCATGGGTTGTTGAGGGAGATATGGGTTGTCACCGCCGTGGCTGGTGGCGGAGGAGGGTTAGCAAAGTGGCGTTGGTTGGTGGTGGGGAAAGGGAAGAGTAATGGTGATGATTGGCTGATATGGAAGTTGGATTCGGTTGTAGCGGCGGCTGAGTTTGGGATTGTGGTGGAAGCAACGGCTGCTCTATGCATTAAGGCCGAGTTAGCTGAGAGTCTGGCACTTTCCTCTGCCAATGCATCGCAGAATGCTCTGTGTGTAACGAAGCTATCCTTCCTGCCAAATGCATTGCAATTCATAATGATATAATAATTAATCAGTGAAAATAAATATATGTCTCTGTGAAAATATATTAGTATCACATACATAAGGAGTAGTTGATTAATAGTGTTCTTCAAACTTCATTGCGAAACATCGAATTACCATAATCTATATTCTAACTATGGGTGTGTAAATCAAATTTCTGAAAGAACAGTACTTGAGAAGGAAATTCATCAAGATATGTATCCAAGAGCTGTTGTTATAGCCATATTTCTGCACATAGATAAAATTAAGAATGGCATTTGTTAAAGGATTTGCTACAATTACTAAAAGACTATTCTTTTCACCTAAAAGCAACAATTTGTATAGATAAGTTAAAAGCATAAACTATTTAAGCCATATAACTATATTTCTTTAGAATAAATCATAGAGAGGGATATAAATAGAGTCGTTTTACGTTAGGGGCGGATTATACCATCTTGAGAAATCAACAACAGCCAAAGAACGAGCATATAATATCAGTGAGCTACAAATTTTTCTAAATAATTTTCCCCTGAAATAACATTTTCCTGATTTACTAACTTCGGGACAACTAGTTAAAGTATGGTGCATGCGTTATGGGAGAAGTCACGAGACTTTCGTAAAAAGGTAAAGAATTCACATAAAAATGGAATCAAGGAGGGTCAAAATTAAAAGTATGTAATGATAAAATATGGGTTATGATTGTTGTGAGCGAGAGAGAGAAAGGGGGATAGAGACAAGACAGTTGACTGATGTTTTAACAATTGCATGCAAAAGCAAAGGAAATTTTTTTTGGCAGGGACAACATACTGCCTCACCTAAAAGCCTTCCTTGAAATCTGAGCTCTCATGCACGAACCCAACTCTAAGCCACACCCACACATGCACTAATCTACCCAATTTTACTAAATTTTTTATTTCTACACTAGTTAAAAGATTTTATACGCTATCTATCACACGAAAGATAATTATATAGTATATCATTGGTAATAAATGAAATTAGTAACCTAGAAAATTTAAATTTTTAATTATAATAAGTGAAATTATACCGACAACATAAAAAAATTGAATTGTCATGAGTGCATATAAATTAAATTCGATAATAACATAAGTAAACACATATACAGTTGTATGTATGTTTGGTAGTTCCAGCTATGATCTATCTTATCAGTTGCAAGAAATTCAGCTCATGATCTATTCTCCTTTTTTATTGTTATTATATTATTTTTTTCTTTTGCAAAATTTTCAGTAGCTATGATGACTTCAGAAGTACACAGGGTATCTGCAAGTGAATAATGATACCCCCCATTGAAAGTTTTGAAAAACCATGAAGTTTAATTTCAAGATTCTCAACCATGAGTCACAAGAAAGCACTCAACCTTTTTCTTTGACTGTCTTTTAAGATGTCACTCTATTAATAATTTTTAATAAAATTGAATAAAACAATCTTTAGCAACAAATTATTAATCTGGCTACCCCGAGCATTAGGGAGTGAAATAAACTTTGGCACTAGCTTTTCTCCTATATAATAATAGAGCCAGGAAATAGGAAATTCAAGGCACTGATAATGTAAAATAATTTCTACTGCTAACTATAAAAGAAAAAAAAAATCCACCCCTAGAAGTAACATATAATCCAAATTTCTTGGCATATAAATCTAAACCCCTGGCATGTTCAGGGTTGAGTAATACATTCAATTTTCCTTGATAGATATCCTCTGTCAACAGTCAACAGGGATTGCATACTTGTATTTAATAGCGTCCGTTTCTACACTAGCTTACAACAATTTTTTTTTTTTTAAATTTAAAAACAAACACTCCCTGCAGTGTTCACACTACTCTCTTGTGTAAGTAAGAACAGCCACAAAACAAAAACTAAGTACTGCTAGTAAAACAAAACACAGACCCTCTAAAACTGAGTATACACATGACATCACAAATTTTGTATAAATAATAATAATAATAATAATAATAATAATAATTAGCTCTAAAGACAAATCAAAAACATAAAAAAAATACACCGGTAGTATACGAAAAAAAATAACGCACCTGGAGAAGACAGTTCCACAATCACATCTATACTCTTTTGTACCACATGTTTTGGAGTGAGCCTTCCAATCAGATTGAACAGCATAAATCTTACAACACTTGTCACATTTCCATTTCTTCTCACCATGTTTTCTACAGTAATGTTTTTTAATTCCAGTGAGATCACCAAGAGCTCTAGAAGGATGGTGATGAACACATGTTGGCTCTGGACAAACATATGCTTTTTTTCTATTTTCTTTGTTGTTTCTTTGCTTCAATTTCCATGGTAGGTTATGACCTCTCCTATGAAGCTGAAGATTTTGATCCCTTTGAAATCCTTTGCTACAGATCTCACACACAAATCGGTTTGTAGCTAAAAGTGTCTTTGGAGATAAAGCAATCACTTCAGCATCTGGATCTGTACACATATATAACCAAAAACAATCAACATTGAAATTTGTAACCAAAATAAATTCTATGTAAACTTTTCTTTTTTGCACCTATATAGCGGAGAAAATCATGGGATATCAGGATTCAAATAAACGCTAGATGATTTCTTCCCATTTGCTAAGTTTTGGCGAGTAGAATTATCTGATGAAAAGATCGAGGTGTGCCCAGGCCAGCTTGGACACCACTGTTATATATAAAAAACAAATGTTACGTTAACGTACCAGGATTTCCAGGGAGGCTTCTCTTCTTCTTGATCTTTTGTGGCTGCTGCTGATTTGAGATGGTTTGAGGCATAGGACTTAAATTTGGAACCCTAGTTGTGGAAGAAACACTAGCTTCATCAGAAAACATGGCAGCTTGATGAGATAGTACTGAAGAAGACTCCAATAAAGAAAAGCAACCGCTGTTACTCTGATGATATATTTGCTTTTCTTGATTCATAGCTAATAAATACAAAGCTAACACCTACTTCTTGTAACAAACTTTGTTTAAGAACAACAGATGGAAGAAAGGTAAAGACAATTTTGTATAGGAGTATTCAGATAGAGAGAATCCAGACTTTGGATTAGAAAAACAACTAAGCAAATAGCAGGGATTTTTGTTTTGGAGTAAATTGAAAGAACTAGCTAGCAAAAACAGGTGGCAATGACAATTAGCCACATACCATTCACACTGGGTGCTACCTAGTAATTTAATTTGTAGAGTAAAAATAACGCCAAAAGGAGAAAAAACAAAAGAAGAAAGAACAAAAGAATTATCTTGTGAAGTTGAAGATGATGGATGATTCTCAAAGTCACTATCTAACTATGGATATATAGCTTGCCTCTGAGCAATTTTGCAGTAGCTAGAAAAAATGGTACAGAACTCAAAAAAGATGGAAAGAAAGAGAGGAGAATGGACAACAGGTTGGGTTTATATAAAACAAAATAGTTTAGCTTTGTAAGAGAATTTTATATTAGTAAATTCGTTTAAAAGATAATTACTGCGGCGCAGAGTGGAGTCGGGATTTCAAGCTTAGGCGTTTGTGATTCTAACTTTATGAGTTCTAAATTAATAATTTGTTTATATTTTAATACAATTTTAAAAATAAATATATATATTTGAACTAAAGTTACTCCCTTCATTCCAATTTATGTGAACTTGTTTGACTGGACACGAAGTTTAAAAAAAAAAAAAGACTTTTGGAATTTATTGCCCTAACCAAGTCAAAAAGAGCCCTAGAGTATTTGTGTGGTTATACAAGCTTCTCTTTAAGGGTAGAATTATAAGTTTAAGTAAAATTGTTTCCAAAATTAGAAAGCAGTCATTTTTTTTTGGAACGGACCAAAAAGGAATTAAGTTCACATAAACTGAAACGGAGAGAGTAATAGGTTGACTAAATTAAACTCATTGACAGCAGTGGTGAAGCCACTTTATAGGAAGGAGCGTCAAATGACACTCCTTTGCGAGAAAAATACACTGTGTAGGTAGATAAAAAAAAATAAAATATATATATATATTATATATTAATTCTCCTTAATTTTCTTATATATTTACTTTTATATATTTTGACACCTTTTATAGAAAATAATTCTGCCTCCGCCACTTAACGACACTACTTTAGCTCCGTCTCTTACAATACTACTACATGTCCTTCAAAATGCGGTTAATAACTTGAAAATAAGACATATTACCTCTACTCCAAAAGATTAAAATATACTATTTGTCCATAAAAAAATAAAAGGAAAATCCATAATAAATACCATGCACCCCACTTTGGTCATTTCCCCTACTACCCCACCGGTTACGCAATACTCCTCTTTTTGTAGCTATCAATCTATCTATATATGCAAATAAAGGGAACCATCATATATCAGTATAGAAGGAAATTATCAGTAGGTAGAAACTGTGTACAAGTTTACAGAACGTGATGATTGCTATGGCAGACTAAGTTTGAAGGGGTTGGCAAATTTGAATGTCAGAAACGATTAAAAATTTTATTCCAAATTTATTTATATTGTCAATATATATAATTTTTTAATAAACATATTAACTTATCTTAGTAGATAACACGTATTATATATATATATATATATATATATTTCAAATATTAATGTCATTCTTTATGAACGACTACTTACCGTTGTCTTTTAATGTAAAAAAGTTCTTTTACAATGTCAATTAAGTTCATATTTATAATTTAAAAAAATGAAGTTCATAACGAGGCAAGGAGGCTAGAAAAAGATAAAGGATTCTGTAAAGAGAGAGGATGAGGACAGAAGGAACCCCAAAACTCATTAATCCATTTGTTAAGTAAATGCATGTCTTTTTTCTAATTATCCAACTAATCTTTTTCCCTTTTTATTTTCCTGTTAACTTTGAGTCTGACAATATTTTCACTTTCTGTCTTTTCTTTTATGCCTGTTATAAAACACCCAAATTCTAGTAGTAATTAGTAAGTATTAAAAGGAGGAATTCCTAACTAAATGAGAAGCTTAAAAAGCTTGAGAATATGGGATATGCATGCAGGTGGTAGTAAAAGCATAAAGTCAAATTAAAGGTGATGGTATTGGTAGCTAATAAAGTAAGCCTCAACATTATCTCACTATACACTTTCCCCGAAGGTTTCAACCGGGTAATAAAATTTACTCCCACTCGTGTTTATACCAAATTATATTAATTTATTATGATTAGATATTAAATTAAAGTGAAAAAGCATACTAATAAACTACTATGATTTCGGGTGTGTTTGGTATAACGAAAAATATTTTCCGCAAATTTTTTTTTCAAAAAAATATTTTCTTGGAAAACAAGTACTTCCTCCGGTCACTTTTATTTGACATATATATTAAAAATAGATATTTACTTTTACTTGGCACTTTACGCATATCAAGAGATAACAAATTCTTTCCCATTTTACCCATAGTATTTATTACAAATTCAAATCATTTTCTCAAATTCAATAAAATATACATCAATTAATATGGGTAACATGGTAAATTATGCACTTCATTTATTATTTTTTAAAGGGCGTGAAAAATCAAAAAGTGCCAAGTAAAAATGATCGGAGGGAGTAGTAATTTTATTCATTTTTCGGCGTTTGGTACGTAAATTAAGAAAAATAAAGTTCTATAGAGTATTCATAAATAATTTAGATACAATAAACATGAAGACATAAACTTTCGAACCAACAACCTTCCTAACCCACAAATTAACTTTTGAATCGCTAAACTTTCGAAATCGCAAAATTTCGAACCCGTAAACTTTATAATTTCTAAACCCGTAAACTTTCAAACACATAAACCTCTGAACTCATAATTTTAGAACTTTTAAAATTTCGAACCTGTAAACCGAACAATAAAAAAACTAAAATTTAATATATACAAAAAAAAAATATTTTTTTCCCGGGAAAGGGTGGGGTGGGGTGAGAGAGAAGGAAGGGGCCGGGGTAGGGGGTGGGGTGGAGGGGGATGTGCAGAAAAACGAAAACAGAAATTTGAAATTACAAAGAAAAAAGGTAAATTTTTTTTGCGGGGAGAGGGGATAGTAGGGTAGGTGGTGACGGAAAGAAAAACTAAAATTTGAAAAAAAAAGGCCTTTTTGTAGAGAGGGGGTGGGGTGGATTTGTGAGAGTGGGGAAGATTGAGAAGAAGTTTTGAAAAATGTTTTCCCTTTCTTGATAAGGAAAATATTTTTCTCTAATTAGAGGAAAATGAGATCATAAGGAAAATATTTTCTAAAATATTTAAATCAACCAAATATAAAAAAATTAAAAAGTATTTTAAAAAAAACATTTTTCTTCATACCAAACACACCCTTAATAATAATCATATTTATAAGGACATGTGTCATATATTTATTGGTTTAATAAAAATATCATGTGAGGGTGAGTCTTTATTGTGTCAATTGATACTTCTTCAGTAAAAGATGACAATGTGTAAATAGATAGCTTTTTCCTTATGTATATAAAATATATACTAAATTCTCTTTAAATTTTGGATATATAAATTTCTTTATATTTTAATTTCCCTTTGGTAAATATTCCGACTAATTCTCCATATATCTTTTCTATAGCCCCACGGGCCACTCTCATTATTGAATTACCGTTACCAAAGACAAAAAGAAATTAAAATTAACTAAAGACAAAAAGCTAAAGTAAAGTTTGCTCAAGGTAATCGCCTTTTTATTATTATCCTCAACTCCCAGTTCTCTCTCTGAATGAAAGTATATAAATTGCAAAAGAAAAAATATATATCACATTTAAAAGTATATTCAAGTAATTGGAGAATTCGGCGAGTACACTCAAAATTCAAATGTTACTTCTAATTTAATTAGTGTCTCGGCTAAAATATTAAAACGAAGTTAGGAGATCCTTTTTCATTTTGTAAGCTGACCCTTCTTTTTAAGTCACGTATAAAAAGTAACCTTCACAAATGATCATATAATTATAACTTTATTTTCAGCAATGTCACAAAATTAATTTTTCTAACAAAAAAATTGCAAAACTTTCTCCACCTAACACAAAAAGTCACAACTACTAAAAAACCAACTTTTCAATCCAATACTTTTTTACTTCACATTTTCAATTTTTTAGCTATAATGTAATAAATATTTACCCAATTAAAAGAGGATTATTGTCTCAAAACCCATTGCATATATCAATAATCAATCAAACAACTAAAAGAGTTAATGAATCGGGAAGAATGTATCCCAAGATATTACTTCCGATGCAGTGATAATTAATACTAGCTCCGTTTCAATTTAGAAGAATTAACTCAAATAGCCGTCTTTTCAACTATTTAAACTAAAAATAGCCGGTGAAGGTATAATATATATATTATTTATGTATTATATGTATATAATTATGTATAATTAATGTTTAATCTATGTATATGACTAGAAATAATAAATAACGAATATGACCAACTATTTGTGTAGATCCCTTCCATTTATGTGCCGATTAAATATTTTCATATTTAGAGTGCCATTCTATTGGTGTAAGTTAATTAAATGCACCAATCACTATTTATCATCTCGCGAGAAATTTAGCCATTAACAAACAGTAATAAATATTCCTTCTAAGAGACTAGCACATTCTTGAATCATTATTTCGGGAGAGAAAATTAAAGTATTTGTAGAATCTTTACTTGTATTGTCTTTAATTTCTTGTTTCCAATGATATATATCGATGAAGTTTTTTTTAATTTTTCATGCTCTGTCTTTTCATGCCGTTTTATTCATTTTATTTTCTTAAATTAGTAAAATAAAAGTATTAATAAATTAAAACAACTTCTTCTCTATGATGAGTAATATTTAATCATAAAAGTATTCAAAATATATACTGTACGTCTGGAGTCAAAATAGTGTATGCACTTGCATTCGCTGCCGCGCGCAATGTACATCCACTAGTGTATAGTGATACTGAGTCATCAATCTGAAAATCCAAGCAAAAATGGCTGCAGCAAATGAACCATCTTGATCTTCTTATCTTACTTTTAAAGCACCACTATTTAATCTTGAAATTAGCATTGCTGAAAATGACATACTAATATTTAGCGAGATTAATTAATTGGTTCCTATACCTTAGGACGTGAATTACATTCATTATTATTTGTTTTCATTTTCACTCTTCCAAATATTCCTTGACAAATCTAGTTTTCTGAATCAGCTGCGCTTTCTGTTTGGTTTATTGTGTTATAATAATGTCCATTTTAGCCTTAGTGATTCATTTTTACAGCTTACCAAATAATGCATCCTCCTACTTACAAGGTTTCACTAAATTTCACTTTTCTTATCCACTAGTTGACCTCTAAATTTTCTGTACTACTTTTATCTTCTGCTTTAATATTTCAGGGGATGGAGTGAGGAGTTTTTTTGTTTTTTGTTTTTGAAAGAGTTAAAACACTCTTGTGAGGTTATTATTGCCATATCTCAGTATGCACTATTGAAATATATCGAAGACGTTATTTCCAATTGATATATATGATATATCATGGAATATCATATAATCAAATACTGTTGGAGCTCCGATTAATTCGGATTCACAATGTGCAAGCCCAATTACGCCCTATAAAAAAGGAATTTATTCTTAATATCTGTTTGAATCCGAGATCTCATATTATATATCCCATCACAACTCTCGGCGGTATATAATCATATACTCTTATCATATTGATGGGTGAGAAAGAATAAGGGGGGACGAGAGGGCCCATAGTTTGCTCACGGGTTCTTCTATTACAAGATTCTCTCATGCAGTTGCCAGCCCCCAGCCCCCAGCCCCCCTTGCTTTTTTCTTTCTTCCTTGTGCTCTCTCATATGTAAAAAGGCATTACTGCTCCATGCAGATGCACTTCATCTTTTTGCATGACCTATAATAAGTAGAACATCATCAGCAACTTCTATTTTTTTCTTTCCTTTTTCTATTGGCAAAAGAAAAAAAAAATGGATTTTATTTAATTAGTTGTCTTTTTATATTTCCAACTTCCCTTGACTTATAGTGTTACTCTAATTGAAGGTACTATATCCTTTGAGAAAATATTAGGATATCATGAAGGACATATGTCCCCTCATTCATGTGAATTTGGATCTATTATATGCTAGAGACTTATCTAATCACTACTTGTGTAGGCCAACTTATAATTCTCTTCATTCCAACTATACATTGAATTCTTTTACAATATCTACAATTATTCTAAATTCACATCCATTGTCACATAGGAATTGTGAGTCCAGTGGCTAATCTCTTTCTAACCATAGCTACAAAGGTTAAATTTAATTTCTTCTCTTTACTCTCTTTTTGGTATGAAGATGGCTCATCCAAGATATAGTGTGTGTTTCGTACGAAGGAAAATGTTTTTCATGTTTTCCTGAAAAATGAGTGGTTCTATTACTTATTTTCTCTTATTTGGTTGGTGAGTGAATAATATTTTTCGAAAAATATTTTCTAGTAATTGGTTGGAGAGTATAAATTACTTTTAGGAAAATAATTTTTTATGCTACTCTCCCCAACCCACCTTCCCCCAAATCCTCATGTTTCTTGTACTCCCCCCCCTCCCCCAACTCCATTTTCTTCAAGAATTTAATTATTCTTTTCAAAATTCACACAAACCCAAAGAAACTAATATGCTACTTTACTTTTTCACAAGAACAACGTTGAAATTTGAACTCGATGTTGAAAAAGAAAGTATCTTTCTACAATGTGAAAAGAAATTACTCATTTTGTTGAATGAAAGAACATACTTTTTCTACATCATGAAAAGAAAATACACAATTTGTTGAAATGAAAAAAAATAATAATATTTTTTTACATTATGTAAAGAAAGTACTCATTTTGTTTGGGAACAATACTTTTTCTATTTCAAGAAAAGAAAATATTTAGTGGAAGTTTGGACATAAGAATTGTAAAATTCCGGAAAAATGTGAAAAAAGCCGAGATTTTGGAATGGCAAATAATTGATTCCTTCTTGACCTAGATTTGAGAAATTATATACAATTTGATCCCTTCTTGAAAATGATTTTTCTCATTTATTTATGCAAGGAATTTTAGGGCATCTTTACCTTTTTTATTTATATTAAAATTTTACGAATATTCTATTTTTCCTTGAACCATGTAAATCAAAGTGTATTTCATAATTCATATTAGATAAAATCATAATTATACTCGATATCTTTTTTTAATTTAAATTAGGAATTGCTAAATTACTTTAAAACAACTTTGGTCCTTCTTAAAAAGAAATTTTTATATATTTATATTTAGGACACTTTTTTTCTAGAAAAATTATTTCAAAGGAATCAAATTAATAATACAATTTGTTAGAGACCCTTGGCTACTGCCTGGTTGTTAGAAACGAACATAGTAGATATAATTTATTGTCATTGCAAAACAAAAGTATATTGGAAAGAATATTTTTTATTTTTTGGTGGCGAAAGTTTATTTGAAAAAATATGGCATTATTGTCAAAACCTCTACCTACCATTTTTGTAAATTATGTAAGCTATTTGAGAGATCCAATTATTCATTAACATGGTGGATGCATATTTCTTCAAAATCAATCGTCTCTTAAAGAAAGTTGTTTTTATCCGGTTTGAAATAAATATCTTTTTGATGATCGTACATGTATATGTTGAGAACAAAACACGTGATCAATAACATGAGACCAATGTTAATATACACAGTACATATACAAGATATGAACATGTACATATCATGGCAATAGAAGTCAATTGATTTTAGATTCCAAAGGTTATATTGCAATGGTTACGACGAAGCATCCGAAGGAAGAAATATTGTTGTCCAAAAAGAAGCTACTATACCAAGCGTCACACTGTGCCGATATCCAGTCAAAATTAATTACAGAAAGAGGAGGTGATTCCAAATTTCTAACATTCCTTTATGATCCGTATTTGGACCTTCAAAAATAACTGGGTCAGATTAATATAATCTAAATTCGTAATTAGGTTAGGGATCTTTAGACTTTATTTAACATGGGACGAGACGTAAGCCCCAATATATGTAAAAATAGCACGAGCTAGCCAGTTTTCGGACTGGTCATTTAAAAATAGCCAGCATTTGCAAAGTCATTGAAATAATAGCCACTATTTTACTGCAACACGAAAAGTTCCAGCATAATATACTGGAGATCGGTGCACTTGTGTATGAACTTCCAACATATTATGCTGAACTCCAACACGCGGAAAGTTCCAGCATAATATACTGGAGATGCACATGTGTATGAACTTTCAGCATATTATGTTGGACCGATATATTATACTGGAACTCCAACATAATATACTGGAGTTCCAGTATATTATACTGGAGTTCCAATATATTATGCTGGAGTATTTTCAACAGTGTTTTCGTTCAGACTATGTGGATTACAATTAGGCAAGATAAATAAAGAGAGTAAGGGTCAAAGAAATTTATTGCAACACAATGAGAGATAAGGATTACAAGGTTATAACTATTAGGTCTGTATCAGATTTATAAAGAAGAAATTGGGGGGAGGGGGTCCTAAGTTTTTTAGCGTAAAGGATCACCCCGTGCGACATAAATACTACTTTATAACTCCCTTGATATAGGGAGTTACTCATATTATTCAACGGGCACAAACTATCATCTCCTGCTACTTATTACTATGTTAAAGTTGTTTACCTAAAGCGCTCTAATTCAATTCTAAATCGTACCCTATGCGTGCACTACTGTCGCATGCCTATGGTCCAGGAGGCATTGGACCTCTATCTGGGTGGTTCTTGCCTTACTTAGGCTGCTCTAAATGTTAAAAAGCTAGGCAACATACAAAACACGTAAGGCTTTATGTAAAGGCAATTAAGGGCTCACATTAGCCTCCACACTTAAACAAATAAATGCACGCAAACAGATTGAGTGTTAGGCAGTAGACAATTTAGAACTGAGGTATATTAAAGTCATTAAGCCCGATAAACATAGTCTCTAAACAACTGCTCAATTTAGGAATATCTGATGCTGCTATGCTGTTGTTGAGGTTACCAATTATAAGTTATTAAAACCTATAGACATGATCTCTAAGTGATCTATACAATAAGGGGGAGTGAAAACCATTTGAAATATTCAGAATAATTCGTGTTTAATCCTATGGGCATGCTTCCTAAGCAAGTGGCAGTATTTTAGCTAAGTTCTAATGATTGACAGTTAAAACTGATTTTTTTATAATACTTCGTTCCTATACACAAATTTTCTAGGTGAGCGACAATAGCTGGTGAATCAATTAAGAACCTATGTGCATGATATCTAAATAAAGATCAGTAAAACATAAGCTTGTATGATCCTATAGGCATGTTTTCTAATGCTGCAACTATGGGAATCGAGGGGGGCAGTTAAGAAAATTGAGAGGCAGTCATTGACGTTTGTTTTCTATAGGCATGATATCTAATGAACATGCTGCAGTAAACACGGGAAAAGCACTTATGCTTTGATTGTAGACAAGTTGTGTGAGTGTGTGATTTTCCTAATGGCATGATTTTCTACTAGTGTACATGGAAATTGAATAGCATATATGGAAGGTCGGATAAAATAACAATTAGATGATACAAATCCTATAAGCATGTTGTCTACCTGTCACGACCCATTTCTCCCTCCGAAAGACATCATTACGACACCTAGTCGCTATGACTAAGTAAGCCTTATAATTTCGAAATAACAGAAATAAAGCAGTAATTAACAACTAAACTTCAATAAATATTATATACTGATCAAAATGCCACTTGGCATGTACAAGAACACCAACAATCGAATATAAATAGTATTCCCAAAACTCGATAGTCACGAGTCACAAGCTCTACGAAGTTTGTCTAACTGTTTTCTATACGTAGTGTCTAAAAGAAATAAAGGAGGAAAATAACATACGGGATGAAGGGGGACTCCGAGGATCTGCGGACGCGTGCAGATGTATCTTGAAGTCTCCAGTAAGCTGCAGCGACTGCACTAACGATGAGGCAGGTAAGATGTACCTGGATCTGAACACGAAAAATATGTGCTGGAAAGGGCGTGAGTATACCACAATGGTACCTAGTTAGTGCAAGCCTAACCTCGATCGAGTAGTGACGAGGTCAGGTCAGAGCTGTACTGGAATATATATATATATATATATATATATAAAAGGCAAAGCAAAAAAAAAAATGAAATATCGCGGTAAGTAAAGGCTGAAATTTAACAAGAAAGAAACATAGAAAAACCACAGCTCAGTACACATCAAAACAACAGGGGATCTCCCGAGATATCGTCTCGTAGTCCCAAACTTACATGTGCAATGCAGGGGATCTCCCGGAATACTGTTCCGTAGTCCCAAAGTAAATATGCAGGACATGGGGATCTCCCGAAATACCGTTCCGTAGTCCGAAAGTAAATATGCAAGATAGGGGGATCTTCCGGAATGCCGTTCCGCAGTCCCAAAGTAAATATGCAGTGCAGGGGATCTTCCGGAATGCCGCTCCGTAGTCCCAAAGTAAATATGCATCCAAACAATAGAATTCAATAGTTACGTCGCAAAATCATACAAGTTAACCTAAGTACAAGTTAAGGAAAAATAGATAAAAGTCACTAAACATGTTGCACGTAGTTCAGGTAAACGGTTAACGCAAATAGGCATGCTTTCTGAGTCTAACAGAGTACTACACATGCTAATAATTTCAAATAAGAGGAAAGACAGGTTATGATTTATTAAAAATCAGGTTTTACAACAATTAGCCCGTGTACGTACTCGTCACCTGGCATACACGGCGCTCATATAACAAGTTCCCCCACATAAGGTTAGACAAGCCACTTACTTCGAACCAAGCTCAAATCAATCCGAAATAATGCTCTTTCCACGAATATCCGACTCCGAATGTACCAAATCTATCCAAAACCAATTACATAACATAAATATAACTACAAGAAACTAATCTATCGAACGGAATCAAAGTTAAAGCAAAAAATTGAAAAACTCAAAAAAACCTCCCCGGGCCCACATATCGGAATCGGGTAAAATTACCAAATATGAACAACCATTCATTCACGAGTTCAATCGTACCGGAATTATCCAAATCCGATGCCTAAATCCCACTCAAAACTCAGAAATTCATTTGGGGAACCTTTTCCCCATTTTCCCAACTTTCTCACTCAAATTCCTAATACAATAATAGATTAATGAAAGATAATCAAAATCGATCTAGGAATCGTTACCCAATAACGTCCTCTGAAAATCCTTCAAAATTTTGTCTAAATCCGAGATCTCCAAGTCCCAAAATGAAAATGAGACAAACCCTCAAAATTTCCCTTTTTGTGCCCAGCAATTTCGCTTCTGCGAGCCCAAAATCGCATTTGCGGTCCCGTACCTGCGGAATTTCCATCGCAGGTGTGGATTTCACTTAAAACGCATCCTCCTCTTCTACGACCAAAAGTTCGCACCTGCGTGTGCGCACCTACGGACCTATGTACGCTTCTGCGGTCCCAAACCGCTCATACGATCCCTCCAGCGCATCTACGGGCATCGCAGATGCGGAATTCACCTCGTACCTGTGACCCCAGGACACTCCTTCTAAATTCGCTTCTGTGAGTAACGTTCCGTACGTGCGGACCCGCACCTGCGGTTCTCCCACCGTAGGTGCAAAAACACTAGAAACCAACAACATAAGAAATTCTCCTAAGTCCAATTGTCATCCGTTAAGCACTCGAAACTCATTTGAGGCCCCCAATACCTCAACCAAACCTACCAACCAATCCTAAAATACCATAAAAACTTAGTCGAGCCTTCAAACCACCTCAAACAACATCAACAATACGAATTACACATGGATTCAAGCCTAATGAACTTTGAAATTTCTACATTCTACAAATGACGTCGAAACACATCAAATCTTGTCCGAATAACCTCAAATTTTACACACAAGTCAGAAATGACACTACGAACCTAATCCAACCTCCGGAAATCCAATCCGAACCCTATATCAAAATTTTCATTGCCGGCCAAAATCGCCAAAATCGCCAAAATTCTAACTTTCGCCAATTCAAGCCTAATTCTACTATGTACCTCCAAATCATATTCCGGACATGCTCCTAAGTCCAAAATCACCTAAAGGACATAACAGAACCATAAAAATTCAATCTGAAGGCGTTTACACACAAGTCGACATCCGGTCGACTTTTCCAACTTAAGCTTTCAATTAAGAGACTAAGTGTCTCAATTCGCTTCGAAACCCAAAATGAACCCTCCCGGCAAGTCACAATATCAAAAAAAAGATACATGGAAGCAGTTAATAGGGGACCGGGGCTAGAACTCTCAAGACGACCGGCCAAGTCATCACACTACCCTTTCATGCAGAAATTAAAGTGTGCCCATTTTCCCAAATTTCACTAACACCCCAATTGTTTATTACAAAGTTATTACAAACCAAATGAGGAATATAAATATAAATATTACATAATAAGCTATATTGGTCCTACAGTAGGCCCAAAAGATACCCAGTATCGGCTGAGCCTTCAACAGACTCCTTTTCGCACATAGCATGCCAAGATCCAAATGGGACAGTGCCCATCAACACGAGCCCAAAAGTCATAGAGGAACTCAGACCAAGTACTAAACAATCACAAATTTACTATATGATTTAAACCAACCAGCTTGCATGTTAGAATAATTCCAAATCTTAGTAGTAAAGATAATGGCCAAAGAACCCCAAATCCTAGTGTGTCAGAGTTCACAAGGGTATCAAATGGACCCCGAGTGGTGCTCACACTAGGGAGGTCAATAGAGAGAGTCTTAGTGGCCTTGGCTTTCAGCCGGACAAGAGTGATAGATTCAGAATAGTGTAAGTAACAAATAAGAGTGAAAGAAAAGTGACTAAAGGACAGAATTTGAAGAGCTGCACTTGTATTTTAGAAAGCAGACATAGCAAAGTTGCCTAAAACACATAACATGCTAGTTAAAAGGGTCAACAAGATTTAGAGGCAGGATGCTATTAC
Organism: Nicotiana knightiana; assembly: GCA_005239525.1. NCBI lineage: Eukaryota > Viridiplantae > Streptophyta > Magnoliopsida > Solanales > Solanaceae > Nicotiana > Nicotiana knightiana. The sequence goes on along the minus strand of ML412512.1, from coordinate 52,218 downwards.
AGGGTTAACACTTAGCAAGAAGTAACATATTGGCAGAAAACACATTGGGAGAGTTAGAGAAGAATCAAGTTTTTTTTCCTGAGATTACAAGATTATCATACAAAGGTGCATAATACCAAACGAGTCTAAGTAAAGCACTAACTTAACACTAAGACAAATAGTTTTGATCATTGTAAGGAAACACAGATTAAAATAGCCACTCTAAAGGTCCCAAATAATTACTGAGGATATAGAATCAAGCAAAAAAAGACATGCTGAGTGACATAATAGCAGGGGAGCAAGTCATACTTATTAGTGAAGGTCTTGATACATACGTTAGAACATATTACACATGCAAGACAAATATTATAGGAGTTCAGAACAGAGTAGGAGAGCAAGCTCATGTCAACAATAAATGTAAACATTCAAGTGCCAAAAAATTAGGCTAAATGAACTTAAGAGAGTCTAAATTATTCCAGTGAAGCATATTCAAATAACATCTCTCGAAACTGGAAATTTTAGGTAAAAATCAAATGCTAAAAAGGTTCAGATCATAAGACAAGTTCAAAGCTAGCAAAGTTACACATGAAAATGCCCCAGAAAACACATTAAGCCATGAATTTCAGAAGTAAGAATATACAAATCATAGACACATAAGAATGAAATTGTAAAGGCCAAGTGACTTACCAGTTAAACATATAACAAGAAATAAAAAAATTATGCAGTATTCTGAATATCAACAAAGAGGAAGAACCTAGAATCTTAATGCGTCAAAGTTCCCAAGGGCTTCAAATGAACCCCGTGCAGTGCTCGCACCAAGAAAAGTTAAAAATCGAATTCCGGTAGCCTTGACTTTCAGCCGGCCAAGAACTAGAGTATAGAACAAGAGAATAAGAGAATAATAGAGTAATAGCTTTGATTTTTAGTGATTCCGGGTGATTAAAAGTCTGTCTTAAAGAGGAATGGGGGAGGGATTTATATAGTAGCCAAAATCAACATCCAAACAAGGAAACATAATTAATCGAACATAAATAAGGAAATAGAAGCATTCAAAATAGGGCGTTAGGATTGGGCCAGGGATTTGGGGCTTGTCTGGTCCGAAATTAATCCCAATTTCGGTCCAGATTTTAAAATAGGAAATTAAAATAAAGTAATTAAATAAATTATAAAAAATACTGTGATGACCCAAGAGGTCATTTTATAAATTTGGACTCCGTTCCATGCTTAATATCCATAAATAGACTAATTTTAAATACCTCAATTTGCGTGCGCAGTCCGGGCGTGAAACCAGAAAGCCTTTATGTGAAAATATGAGAAATAGTGATTTCTAGAATTTAAAATTGATAAATATTGACTTAGGTCAATATTTTTCAGTAAACAGACTCGGATCCGTGTTTCGTCGATCCCGGGAGGTCAGCAGTAAAATATGAGACTCGGGCGTATGCCCGGAAATGAATTTCGAGGTCCCAAGCCTTAGAAATCAATTTTTGAAAGAAATTGTTTTGCTGAAATATTTATGAATTAAAGAAAAGAAATAATATTTGAAATCATTGGTATCGGGCCCGTATTTTGGTTCTGGAGCCCGGTACAGATTTGTTATGATATTAAAAGTTTAACTGTGAAATTTGGTAAAAACGGAGTTCGTTTGACGTGATTCGGACATCCGGTTGAAGAGTTATGAACTTTAAGAGTTCTTGTTGAAAATGATTAGTTTTGACGTTTATTTCATAATTTTACATGTTATTTTCATGATTTGATCGCACGAGCAAGTCTGTATGATGTTTTTAGACTTGCATGCATGTTTTGTTTAGAGCCCCGAGGGCTCGGGTGAGTTTCGGGTAGGCCACAGGGTGTTTTACACTTAAAGAGAATTGCTGGTTTTTTCATTTTCTGGTGTCCAGGTCTGTTGTTCTATGCGATCGCATTGAAAGGTCCGCGATCGCATAGTGTAAAGTCTGAGGGCCCCCTTTTTTGTTCTATGCGAACACACCCTGGGCTATGCGAACGCACAGAGTTAGATAGGCCTGGGGGGAGGGGGAGCCCAGTGTTCTATGCGAACGCACTGTGGCTCACGCGATCGCACTGCCCAGCTTCCCTTACCCTATGCGAACGCATCCTTTTGAGTGCGATCGCATAGGTCTTCAGCCCAGCTAATATAATACCCTTTTAAAAACGGGCAGGCCTTCTTCTTCACCATATTTTCGAGGTTTACAACCCTAAGAGCGATTTTCTTCAACAATTATCATCCCCAAGCCATAAGTAATCAATTCTAAACTTTGTTATTTCAATTCCTTACTATTTTTCATCACTTTTAAAGCAAAAACTAATAATTTTCATGGTAAAAATTGAGGGTTTGGGTAGAATTAGGAAATTTTGTAAAAATCGAATTTTTACGTCGAATTAAGGTCGGATTTCAAAACTAATAGTATATTTGGGTTCGTGGGTGAATGGGTAAATGTAATTTGGTCCGAACCCCGAGTTTTGATCAAGAGGGCCCTGGTTCGGGTTTTCACTTTTTTTGAGAAAACTTAGGAAAAGCCATGTTTTTCAATAAAGTTAGTTCCTTTAGCACAGATTAATAATTGAGTTAATTATGATTAGATTCGATCAGGTTAGAGGTAAATTCAAAAGGGTAAGCAGTAATTGAGCAGTGAGTGGCCTACGAAATTGAGGTAAGTGTTTGGTCTAACTTTGACTTGAGGGAATAGGAATCACCACTTATTTGCTATGTGAATCTGCATGTGTGTGGTGTATAGGTGAGGTGACGAGTATCTATGCACCACCAAATGGTCTGTTAAACATGATCCCTTTCCCGTTCCCAATTAATTGATTCTTGTCTTAATTGTTCTATGTTCATTTTTATTTCTATGATTACTTGGCCTTGTTATTTTATTGTCAAATATTGTTGTGGTTATTTTAGAAAGACTATTGGTTGTTTTAGTTGGTTCCCTTGTGGTATAAAACGGTTGAGCGGTTTGGTATATATATATATATATATTATTTCCTGTTGGTTTCATGGTTGAGAAGTTATTGATGATGTTTATGAGAGAAATACAGTTTCTTATCTATAATTGTTGAGACAAAAGTATTGTGAAAGGCTTGACCTAAATTGTGAAATTTATGAATAAATTGATATGAGATGTCTGGTGGGAGCGGGTTGCACGCCGCAACAAGGAGTGATAAGGGTGGACAGGTGGAATCGGGTTGCACGCCGCAACAGGAGTAATAAAGGTGATATATTTAGGGAGGAACAATAAGGGTGGACAGGCGGGAGCGGGTTGCACGCCGCAACAAGGAGCGATAAGGGAGGAAATTTATATTTTTACTGATTTTTAAAGAAAATAAAGATTTGAAAAGCTTAAATATTTATTTTACTATTCTTCATATTTTGGCACTACTTTTATTTAAAGTTAAAGTTTGGAAACCTGGAAATTTATTTGAGAATTGGTTATAGCTGAGACCTGGGAAAAGGCAGCTGAGTATTTTATTGTTGTTGCAATACTTAATTATTTATTTAGATTTCCTTCTTCCTTTATATATTATTGTCACAGGTTATATTGTTAATGCCCCGCCATAGCCTCGTCACTACTTCGTCGAGGTTAGGCTCAGCACTTACTCAGTACTTGGGGTCGGTTGTACTGATATTGTCGCGCCCTCTCTTTCCTCGCGGAGATCGGGTTTATGACATTCGGTTGAGACAACTCTTTACTTTTGGGAAATGGGTTTGTGTTTTGAGAGTCGCCACCTAACAATTTTTAAGGTGCGTTAGGACACCAAAGGGGTTCATTTACAACTACGTTGTTAACCAGAGATAGGGTAAGGGCTTGAAATTATCCTAAGGGGAAGGTGTTGGGCACCCCTCAGGATCCACAAGTGTGGTTCCTGGCCAAACAACTTTTGTGAATTTTGTAAAATTAGCAAATAAACAAATATGGCTCAAATAGTAAGGGATTTAGTCTAAGTACAAATAGGTTTAGAAACAGTTAAAATTAAAGCTAGATTTTGAAAAGAATTACAATCTAAGCATGTTTATGGGAATAAAAGGGTTCCTAGGTTTGTTTATAATATGGATCACATCAATGCAATACCCGGTATGACACTCCTCGAAGAGGGGCTACACGTGGTATTAGCGCACCGGTCATCATATCCATATTCTACCCTTTCCCACACCGTGAAGGTAATTAAAGCACGTGTTGGTCACAAACTCTATTGCATGCTGTTACCCGTCCCTTCCTATTAGTACCGAAGGAAATTAGGACTCCTATTCTAAAGGAAGGTGCTAGGCAGACCCTCAGGTTTTAAAGGTAAAAAATTCTAGGGCGACAGATAACAAAACATGTAGGACTGGACATAAGGGAGGAACATGGAAAGCAATTAAGGGGCTCAAGTATACCTCCACATATATTGCACATACACATCATGCCTCATACACAAATTTGGGTCCAATTTCAGTTCCTAAGCATGATATCTAAATGACAATAGCATGATCATATTTGTCATAACTCAGAGAGGGAGTCCTAGTCAGGCTTGCCTACTGATTTTAGCATGCTGGTAGTTAAACATGATCACAAAGATAGATCTAGTTTTATTCCTTATAACTCATTTCCTAAGGCTTTGCCTAGGTGTAAAATAACATGCAACAGTTGTATAACTTTGTTAAAAGGGTTTCAGATTACATATCCTAATAACATGTGATTCTAAGTGTTTACCAAAGACCGATTTCCAGCTTATTAGAACAGGGACTATTTTAGACATGTATATTTAAACTAGGTGTGATTTGAGTAAGTATGACCCTAAGGCATGATTTCTAATGCAGCATGATAACTTAAGCATGATTTTTCTAAATGAATGCAAGATCACAACATTATGCACGATTTCAGGAATAACACAGGTGATAGATTTTAATCGTTGTTTACCTAGAACAGGATCTCTACGTGTATAGAATGATTGCATATTTGTTAACACATTTATTCTAAGGCATGATCTAGACTACATTTTTTCAGAATGCATGGACATAATCAAATGGTAACAGTTTTTGTTGTTATTACTGATCCTATGAACATGATTTCAAAGAGAAGGCAAGGAGTGATGACATGCTGAAAGAAAAGCAGATGTATGAACCTAAGTGACATGGTATCTAAATGCATGGCATATTTATTCCTAGTCATGGTTACTAGTGCGCATATAAAAAAAATAAACCTAGAAAAACATGATATCTACCCATACTTATACTATAACATGCATATACCCACCCATTTCCACTATCCAACCCTAGAATCATTTTTACAAATTATTACAAACCTCTGAATATAAATTACATAATTAAAAGGAAAAGAAGAAGTTAACTATAGGGAGCCTTCCATAGTAGGCCCAAGTTTTCAGATCCTCAAATGCCATTGGTTCACAACCCTTCACATGATCCAGGTGTGTCAAAGTTCCCTAAGGATCTCAAGGGATCCCGGGCAGTGCTCACACCCAGATTTCATAGCCAAGATGGAGTAAGTGCAGTGTGGAAAGGCCATCTCTTGTGTGTCAAAGTTCAGAGGGAGCTCAAGGGTCCCAAGGCAATGCTTACACAAGAGGGGCAGAACCTAATGTCTAAGAGTATAGTGGAAGTGCTCATAGTGAGTAAGAACAGTTTTAAAACAGTTTTGAGAAAGAGAGAGGTTTAATGAAAATTAGCTTGAAAAAGGATAAGGCAGTAGCACAACCAACATACTCAAACAACACACACAAAACAATAAACAAGAATTAAGACAAGTTCAGCAACCACAAGCAGGGAGATGAGGGATTGGGGACAAGTGTGAAGGACATAGGAACATGCTTGCACACAAGTAGGCCTCAGAAAAGTATTACAAGACTTAAACTGTCATAGCATAGTCCTTTACAAGGATTCATATAAGGATCCAAATAGCATCAGGTTGAGGGGTGTTAGAGTACAGACTATGTTCAGAACTACATGCTTATCATGTACTGGGGTCAGGGGATAGGGCAGAAGTTTTAATGGGACATAGAGAAAGTAATAGACATGCTGAACTAGAGAGTAACCATATAGATAGTTTAATAAATAGGCATGCTAGTTGCAGGGTAAGCAATAAAACCATAAGTAGACACATAATAGGAATAAAAGGAACTGTAATACAGACTGAAGCATGTTGTTTTGGAAACCTTAAAATTAAACTGAGAACATACCAGTTAGATGATGAAGTAAGTGCAGAGTAAATGAGCAGTAGTGTACAGAGAAAGAGAGCGACAATGTATAGAACAATATAGACCAATAGAGCAGTAATGCAAATAGAACAGCGGCACAGTAGAGCAAGTACAGTAATAGAGTTACTCAGTCTTGGATTTTAGCCGACTGAGTAGCAAGCAAACAACAAGAGATAAAGAAAAGTTCAGAACAAAGTATGTTTGTGTGTGAGAGGGAGATCTTGAACTGTGTTATGCTAAAGAAAGAGTAAAATATTTATAGCTTTTTAAAATGAGTGGAAAATAAGGTAATAAGTACTGATTAATCAATCAATGGAGATCAGATTTAATTAGAATCAATCACAGACCCGGACTCCCTTTAATTAGGGAGTCCTAATTCAAACGGTCATACTTGGTGTCACATAAGGAAAGAACCAGTCATGAGATAATTATTACTATAATAAGAGTAGTAAGGCATGTAGCAAGCAATTAAGTCTAGGTTCATAACACATAATTAGGGAGAGTATATGTCAAACAATCAGCAACATATTTGTGCACATAAATAGGGTATAGTACAATTTAGTTCTGAAAATTAGCCGCAAGAATCACGGATGGGATTGAAAATCACAGGGACTCAATGCTAACTAAGGAAAGTATCACACAAACAAAGAAATAATTCGAAAATCAGTACAGAGGTATCATTCAAAGGGAAATATCCCAGTTTTAGAGGGAAATCAAAATCAGTAAAGGCCATAGAGTAGAAAAATTAATAAAGCCTTAATCAAATAATACTGAAATAACATATGTTAATCAAGAATCAGAAAACCCTAGGTAAAGTAAGAATCACACAAAATCGGGGATTCAAACTAGAGTATAGTACGTATCAAAGTAGGATAGACAATAATCTGAAGCCCTAACAAGGCAAATAGGGTAAAAATCACAAAAACACAGATTGTTTCATAAGAAACAGGCACACATAAAGATTGAACGAACATATTATCAGGGACGGCCTAAAAATTAGGGCTTTTTAGCATAATAAGTCATATAGCAAGAAAAACTTAAGAGAATCATTCAAACACAGTAGAAAGTACTTAAAATCGGTAGACGAATCGTTTTTGAAAGGGTTTAAGAAACCCTAGTTTTGAAAGTGAGGAAATCGTTTGAAACAAAGAGATTTTTTGAGGAAAACATGTGAAAACCTTGAGATGCACATAGATCTATTACAGATCTAGAAAGATCAGAAGGTTCAAAGTTAGGGTTTCTAGGAGAACCCAAAAAAGAATAAGAAACTTAGAGATATTACCGGTATTTGGCCGGAAAGGGGTAGATATTACTCGACCAACCATAGATGGCCGGAGAAAATGACATGAGACCGGAGAGATAAGTTGAACCGCCTCTGGTTCACTTGAGAGCCCTGAACGGTGACACAAGCATAAGGGATGGAGACATAAGGACGCTAGGAGGTGAGACCTTCAAGGTTTCCGGCGAGGAGATGGCCGGAGGAGATGAATAGACCTCATCGGAGGTGAAGAGACCAGAAATCTCTAGAGAGACCCAGAGAGATAGAGAGAGTGTGTGAGATAAGTGAATGAGGGGAAGGGGGGGTAGTCGTTAGGTCTAATTAAGGTAAGGATTAATCTGGTCTGTTGATCATAAATGAACAACGGTCCAGATTAAAAAGGGAATTGGGTCGGGTAGGCTTAGAGGTTGGGCCTGGGTATTGGGCTGGTTTTAATTGAACATGTGTATCTAATAGATGGATTGAAATATAGCCTGATCAGTGTATCACAACTATGTGACAGAGGTAACCTGGTTGCTTTTACTTCCACAAAATGCTTTGTGATTAACCTGCTTACTGACAAGATTGTTTTGCAGGGAAAAAAAAAGAATAACATCTATGTCATAGACTTTTCCACACTTTCTGAAAATGAACTCACTTGCCTAAGTGTGTTGGACAGTGATCCCCTCTTGTGACACAAACGACTTGGTCATGCAAGTCTAACTCAGCTTAACAAACTAGTCTCTAAGGACTAAGTGGTAGGACTTACTAACATTAAGTTTAAGGAGGACAAAGTTTGTGAGGCATGTGCCAGGGGGAAACATGTAAGGTCCTCTTTCAAAAGTAAAAAAATAGTCAGTACCACCAGGACGTTGGAACTGGTTCATATGGATCTATGTGGTCCTATGAGAACTCTGAGTAGAGGTGGTAAGAGATATGTGATGGTGCTAGTTGATGATTATTCAAGGTTCACTTGGACCTTGTTCCTGGCATCTAAGGATGAAGCATTTGATATGTTCACCTCATTTGTCAAGAAAACTCAAAATCAATTAGGACATCAACTAGCATCAATAAGATCTGACCATGGTACTGAATTTGAGAATGCTAAGTTTGCTGAGTTCTGTGATGAACATGGTGTTAATCATAACTTTTCTGCTCCTAGAACCCCACAGCAAAATGGGGTTGTTGAAAGGAAAAACAGAACTCTTGAAGACATGGCAAGAACCATGCTTCTATCTAGCAAACTACCTCACAGCTTCTGGGCTGAAGCAATAAACACTGCTTGTTACATAATCAATAGATGCATGACCAGAACTCTGGTAGAGAAAACTCCCTATGAATTACTTAAAGGGAGAAAGCCCAACATATCCCACATCAGGGCTTTTGGATGCAAGTGTTTTGTGCATAATAATGGCAAAGATTCCCTAGGAAAATTTGACCCCAGAAGTGATGAGGGAGTATTCTTGGGATATTCATCACATAGCAAAGCTTATAAAGTGTATGATAAAAGAACTATGTGTGTAGAATAAAGTATACATGTTGTGTTTGATGAAACTAACATTCTTGCTGAGAGACAGGAACCTGAAGATGAGGAGATTGGACTGGTAAGAAGCAGTGATCACATTGAAGCAAGCATGGAAGGTGGAACAGGTGATGGACCAGGTTCAACTACCCGAAGCATCATGACAAAGGGAATTCAACATATGCAACCTGGCCCTGATCCTACTCCATAGCAACCAGACACCATGGAATCGTCTAGGAATAAATAGCTGGTACTTAAACCACACAAATATCAGAGTTCTCACCCTCTTGAGAACATCATAACAAATTTGGCATCCGGAATCAAAACAAGATCATCCTTGAAAAATTTGTGTGCGTTTGATGCCTTTCTATCCATGATCGAACCAAAGAATATTGCGGAAGCCCTACAAGATGATGACTGGGTAAATGCCATGCAAGAAGAGCTGAATCAGTTTGAAAGAAGTCAAGTATGGCACTTGGTACCCAAGCCACTAGACAGATTAATGATTGGCACCAAATGGGTCTTTAGGAACAAGATCGATGAGGATGGAACTGTTACAAGGAATAAGGCAAGATTAGTTGTTCAAGGGTATAGTCAAGAAGAAGGAATTGACTATGATGAGACCGTTGCCCCTGTGGCAAGACTGGAGGCAATCAAACTTCTTATAGCATTTGCTACATACATGGAATTCACTCTTCATCAGATGGACGTTAAGAGTGCCTTTCTCAATGGCTATCTGAAGGAAGATATATTTCTCAAGAAGCCTCCAGGTTTTGAAAGCAAGGACTCACCTGACCACGTATACAAACTCGAAAAGGCTCTATATGGTCTCAAACAAGCACCAAGAGCATGGTACGAATGATTATCAAAATTCCTGCTAGAACATGGGTACAAACGAGGAAAAATTGATAGTACCTTGTTCTTAAGGGAAAAGGGTAAGGATCTCTTAGTTGTGAAAATATATGTGGATGATATTATATTTGGGGCGACTTCTGAAAAAGCAAGGAATTTGCAATTCTAATGGGAAGTGAGTTTGAGATGAGTATGATGGGTGAGCTAAACTTTTTCTTAGGCTTGCAAATTAAGCAAAACCCAAATGGAACAATGATCCACCAACAAAAGTATGTGAAAGAATTTCTCAAGAAGTTTAAAATGGAAGACTCAAAAGAAATACACTCCCATAGCCACATGTACAAAATTGGATATGTGGATGAACCTGGTTCATCCATTGATCAAAAGCTATATAGAGGGATGATTGGGTCTCTATTGTATCTCACTGCCAGCAGACCTGATATTGTGTTCAGCGTGGGATTGTGTGCTAGGTTTCAGGCAAATCCAAAGGAGTCCCACCTCACTGCAGTAAAGAGAATTTTGAGATATTTGAAAGGCACCACTGATTTGTGCCTTTGGTATGCTAAAGGTAGTAATTTCGACCTTGTAGGATATGCTGATGCTGATGCTGATGCTGATTATGCAGGATTCCTGGTTGATAGGAAAAGCACTTCAGGTATGGCTCACTTTATGGGTTCATGCCTTGTGTCTTGGGCCACCAGGAAACACAATTCAATAGCTATGTCTACTGTTGAGGCTGAATATGTGGCTGCAGCCTCATGCTGTGCCCAGTTGCTATGGATCAAGCAACAACTCATGGATTTTGGTATTGATGTGGGATGCATTCCTATTTTTTGTGATAATACTAGTGCTATTAGTATGACGAAAAACCTGGTTCATCACAAGAGGACTAAGCACATAGATGTTAGGCACCATTTCCTAAGGGATAACTATGAAAAGGGAATGGTCTCAATCAAATTTTGTGCTACTAATCATCAAATTACTAATATATTCACTAAAGCACTTAGTAGGGAGCATTTTGAGAGAAACATGCTGGAATTAGGGATGATTAAGATCACCTGATTGAAAAAAAAAATTATAAAATAAAAATGAAAAAAAAATTTCTTGGCTAGAAAATTTTAAATTAGGTACTTAATTAGATTAATAATTGCTCAGCATCATGTCTTTATTGCCATACTCTTGTGCCATGTATTAATATGATTCCCTGGATACTAATGATGTTTATCTATCTTTGTAAATTGAGGCAATTTAAAGATTTCTAACAGGATGAACCTGGTTCATCCATGCTGATTCATCTGACTGACGAGGTACGTACTCTTCTCCATATATTAATTCAATTACAGTCATACATGAGCAGGATTATTTCCATAATTGGTTCAAACTCAAATACTTCGTAATCACCCAAATTGAACCAGTTTCAAAAAGTCCAATCTTCACTTAATTAGCCTAGTTTAGGAGGAAATTAAATGTCTAATCAAGTCAGTCCGTCGGCGATTAGACTCCTACTTGAGTACAAATTCTGCATGTTGAAATCTCCCTAGCCACATCTTATAAAAGGTCATCATTACTCTTCTCTTCATAAATCTACCTTCAAACCAAGTTCAACTCATTCTACATAAATCAAACAATTGATTACTCGCCTTTTCTTCCTAACAATACATAATAATGTCTTCACCACCACCAGCTTCTTCTTCTAATTCATCACCTAATCGTGATTACGATGGAGGACATTCTGAATCTGTCTCCAATTCTCTATGCGTTTACAATTCACAATCACCAGAAATTTCGTCAACCCCTGAAAATACACCCATTCCTGAACCCACTCCAAACCCTACTCCTGCCCCCAAGAATCATCGTGTCAAAGTTCTTGCCCGGAAATCTGTTTCTTCTGGGGCTAGGGAAAAATTCTTGGAGGATCTTATTAAAGCAGACAAAGGTACTAAGTCAGATTCGTCCAGTGAATCCTTTAAATCAGCCAATGAGGAAGACGCACCTGGTTCAACCAGTTCTGAAAAAGGTAATCTTGAAATCAATTCTGTACTTACTTCTGCTGATAAAAGATTCGTGTTGGTTGGGTCTAGTATTGATGTTGAAGTACCTGAAAGGCAGAGGGGTGGTAGAAAAGAAAGAATTCTTGAAAGAGAGGGAAGAGAAGTTGAGAGGGGATCTGGGGAGGATGGTACCACACTAGTTATCTGTGGTCCCATTTTTGAAACTGTTGGAGAAAACGTCACAGATTTAGGGGGAAGCATAGTTGAGGAGGCTGTAGCAGGTCTTGCAAGTCTGAAAAAGGAACAGATGAACCTGGTTCATCTGGGGAAGAAACATTGGATGAAAGGCTAAAGAAACTGGGGGAGTTCTATAACCCCAAGAAAATAAGGACTCAGAAGCCCAAGAAGGCAACTCACCCAGTTCCTTCAAAGAAAAGAAAAAATTCTGAAGTTGGAAAAGGCTCTGAAAGAGAGCAAGAAGAAAAGGGCAGCAAAAGGAAAAGTAAATGTTGGAGAGCCTGTTGAGGCTATTGAGATTGAAGAGACGACGTTGAACCTGGTCTAATAGGAGGAGCAACCTGCTCCACGTGTGACTGAGACACCAAAACCCACAAAGGCTAAGGCTTCTTCAAAGAAGTCAGCTAGAATGTGTGTCACACCAACAAGATCTATTAAGAGGACCAGGGCCAAGCTAAAGAAAGTGAAAATTGTTGAGAAAGAGGATGACGATGCAGACTGGAGTGGAGAGGAGGAGAAGGAAATAGGAGAGGTGACTGACAGAGTTACCATGTTTGGAAAGAGAACAATACTGAAGGGTAAGCTGATGAAGGATCTAGAGGAGCATGGAATGCAATATCTACTGGAAACTTTGGAGGTGCAGGGTTGGAAGGACATGGTCCTTCGTATGGAAGGTAGGCTGGCACGGGCTGAGTTGGTAGAATTCATGGGAAATTCCATTGTCAAGGAAGGCAGGGTCACCTCCATGGTCAAAGGATTGAGGTTTCCTTTGATGCTAAAGAACTGGAAGTTATTCTGAACATACCAGCTGAGGGCTATGAGGACTACACAAGGCAAAAATGGCCTTGTCTAGATGGGATGGCATCAGCAATCAACATCACCAGATTCTTCAGTGATAGTGATAATGAGATTGAACCCAGGCCAGTTTACAAGAGTGAAATGAAGCCAGAGCACAAGCTACTCTTCGAGTACGTCATCAAGTTCCAATTGCCTAGACAAGAAAGAAGGCACATTGCAAATTATATGGATCTTACCTTGATGGAGTGCTTGTACAGGGGAAAGCAAATAAATTGGCCGGCTTTCATCATCAAACTCTTGGACAGAGTTTTGAATGGAACAAAAGCACACGCAATTTCATATGGCTTCATTCTGACAGCAGTGCTTGCACATTTTGGGGTTCCAGTGAAGAAGGCTGAGATGGCTACTGCCAAAGACTGTTTTGGGAAGGAAACTTTGCTGACATGTGACTACAATGTCAATGTTCCTATTGATGAACCTGGTTCATCTAGGAAGCAACCAGTCAACAACAAAGTTAGAAATCTGGTGCAGGAAAACGAGATTAAGGATATGGAGATCCTTCGTTTGAAGTCTCGTGTGATTGAGGTTGAAGCTGAGCGGGATGCTCTTAGGGCTGAATTAGCAAAGGAGAAAGAAAAGAATGAGGGTGTTCTTCAGCAGATGCTTTCTCTCCTACAATCCAAGACCACAACCTCCTTTGCACCTTCCCATCCTTAGGCTATCTAGAGCTTCCAAAACCCCCCTTTAGACTAGTTATTCAGTTTCAGTTATTTTTACTCTGTTTTTTGCTCTTGGTTGGTTTTTTTTTTTTTCTGTATGGTGGTTGATAATCGTTACTAATCAATGAATTTTGCTTCTAGTTATTGACTTGTCTCAATTTCTTAGTTAGCTAACATTTATTGGCTTCTTGTGTTGATTAACCATGCTTTGCACCTGCAGTTGCCTCAATGACCATGAGTAATAATTAATAAATCTAGTAAGTGTATCATTTTGCAAACTTTTCGATGATGCCAAAAGGGGGAAGATATGTGCTGGAACTTTTTCAAAGTGATATTTATAACCTAATGAACCTGGATTCTCTATGATTAATGCTTAAAACCATACAAAGTGTTTGAAGTGTATACAAGATTAAGCATAGAGTTTGTCATCATCAAAAAGAGGGAGTTTGTTGACCCATATCACTGCATAGTTTTGAAGATTGACAAATAGCTGATCAGTTGAACCAGGTCCATCAGAGCACACATCTTGAACTGAATAGCTAGAACATGAACCGTATATGCATAGGAGATATTTTTGAATGTAAAATATCAATGAACCAAGAGATTGTCTCCTAATGCGAAAAGGTTGCAAAATGATGAGAAGATTGAAGTCGAATTCAGCAAGGAAAGTAACAAAAGAATGTAAGTTGAGTTTGATACTAATTTGTTCACCTAGGTAGAGTTGGACTAGAATTGGTCGACAAGCTCAACTGAATATAAATACTTGATGTATTTCTGCTGGAATTCTACACGCACAAAAGCTGAAGTGAATCAAAGTCTGAAAGCAAAGTTCCCAGAGTTATTTTGCTAGCAGAATCATTGTGCGAATAAAAGGATACAGTTCAACTAGAAGAACCAGTTCCATCTGATTAATTATTGAGTCTAGTGNTTTAATATTGTATCTTTTCAGATTTCATAGAAGCAATTGTAATAGGTACGCATTGTTCAAGTTAGAGTTAACTTGAAGCTTGTAGAAATTAGCTAGGGGCTAGTTACTGTAAATGGATTAGAGTTAGTCCTAGGATTACAAAAGAGTTTATTTTGTAAGTCCATTTGGCTCAGAGTTTTTAGTGAAGATTTTGAGAAAATCCTACTGAGAAGTAGGTCGTGGTTTTTTCACCTTTTGAGCCAGGTGTTTTCCACGTAAAAATCTCTGTATTTTTACTTTACTGCTTTTAATATTCTGCAACAGTAGAAGTAAGTACATCTAGAAGAACCAGGTTCTTCTATTGAGACAACACTCGAAAATTGGGTACCATACAAAGTAACCTATCTTCTTGTGTGGTATTGACGTCTAAAACATCAATTGGTATCATAGCAGGTTATCCTTGAAAGGATAACACCTTGGATAAGATCAAGATGAGTGCACCAACTGGAAATTGGGAGGGTCAATCAACTGTNCTCTGGGACATAGTCACTGATGGTCCTCTAGCTACCATGATGAAGACTGCTGAAGGTATAGATATACCAAAGACAAGAGCTGATTGCACTGTTGAGGATCTAAAGAAATGGGAGAAGAATGCAAAGGCCAAAAAGTGGCTAGTGTGTGGACTACGTCCAAATGAGTACAGCAGAATCCAAAGCTGCACCACTGCCAAAGAGATTTGGGACACCTTGCAAGTAGCCCATGAAGGAACACCTCAGGTAAAAAGGTCAAGAGGTACTCTACTATACTCTCAGTATGAAAACTTCACTATGAAAGAAGGAGAGACTATTCAAGAGATGTAAACAACTATGTGCCAGAGGTAACCTGGTTGCTTTTACTTCCACAAAATGTTTTGTGATTAACCTGCTTACTGACAAGATTGTTTTGCAGGGAAAAAGAATGAATAACATCTATGTCATAGACTTGTACACACTGTCTGAAAATGAACTCACTTGTCTAAGTGTGATGGACAATGATCTCCTCCTGTGGCACAAACGACTTGGTCATGCGAGTCTAACTCAGCTTAACAAACTAGTCTCTAAGGACTTAGTGGTAGGACTTCCTAACATTAAGTTCAAGGAGGACAAAGTTTGTGAGGCATGTGCCAGGGGGAAGCAGGTAAGGTCCTCTTTCAAAAGTAAGAAAATAGTCAGTACCACCAGGACGTTGGAACTGGTTCATATGGATCTATGTGGTCTTATGAGAACTTTGAGCAGAGGTGGTAAGAGATATGTGATGGTTCAAGTTGATGGTTTTTATAGGTTCACTTGGAACTTATTCCTGGCATCTAAGGATGAAGAATTTGATATGTTCACCTCATTTGTCAATAAAACTCAAAATCAATTGGGACCTCAACTGGCATCAATAAGACCAGACTATGGTACTGAATTTGAGAATACTAAGTTTGTTGAGTTTTGTGATGAACATGGTGTTAATCATAAATTTTCTACTCCTAGAACCCCACAGCGAAATGGGGTTGTTGAAAGGAAAAACAGAACTCTTGAAAACATGGCAAGAACCATGCTCCTATCTAGCAAACTATCTCACAGCTTCTGGGTTGAAGCAATAAATACTGCTTGTTACATAATCAATAGATGCATGACTAGACCTCTGGTAGAGAAAACTCCCTATGAATTACCTAAAGGGAGAAAGCCCAACATATCCCACTTTAGGTCTTTTGGATGCAAGTGTTTTGTACACAATAATGGCAAAGATTCCCTAGGAAAATTTGACCCCAGAAGTGATGAGGGAGTATTCTTGGGTTATTCATCACATAGTAAAGCTTATAAAGTATTTAATAAAAGAAATATGTGTGTAGAAGAAAGTATACATATTGTCTTTGATGAAACTAACATTCTTGCTGAGAGACAAGAACCTGAAGATGAGGATCTTGGACTGGTAAGACACAGTGATCACACTGAAGTAAGCATGAAAGGTGGAACAGGTTATGGACCAGGTTCAACTACCCTAAGCATCATGACAGGGGGAACTCAACATATGCAACCTGGCCCTGATCCTGGTCTACAGCAACAAGACATCATGGAATCATCTAGGAATGAACAACTGGTACTTAAGCCACACAGATATCAGAGTTCTCACCCTCTTGAGAACATCATAACAGATTTGGCATCTGGAATCAAAACAAGATCATCCTTGAAAATCTGTGTGCATGTGATGCCTTTCTATCCATGATCGAACCAAAGAAAATTGGGGAAGCCTTACAAGATTCTGACTGGGTAAATGTCATGCAAGAAGAGCTGAATCAGTTTGANTATGACGAAGAACCCGGTTCATCACAAAAGGACTAAGCACATAGATGTTAGACACCATTTCCTAAGGGATAACTATGAAAAAGGAATGATCTCAATCGAATTTTGTGCTACTGATCATCAAATTGTTGATATATTCACTAAAGCACTTAGTAGGGAGCATTTTGAGAGAAACAGGCTGGAATTATTGATGATTAAGATCACCTGATTGAAAGAGAAAGGATTTTTTTTTATATAAATGAATTTTTGGCTAGAAAATTTTTAGGTACTTAATCAGATTAATAATTGCTCAGCATCATGTCTTTATTGCCATACTCTTGTGCCATGTATTAATATGATTCCCTGGATACTAATAATGTTTGTCTATCTTTGTAAATTGATGCAATTTAAAGATTTCAGNCAGGAGTCTATCTATAATTGGTTCATTCCTATGTCTTTGTACTAATCCATAAATGAACCCGTTCCAAGGAGTCACATCAACACTCAATTAGCCTAGAAATAGGGAACTCTTAACCGTCAAATCAATGACACTCCTACAACCATTAGACTTCCACTCAAATAAATTTTATATCTGTTGTAAAATTAATGGCCATATGTTATAAAAGGCAGTCATTACTCCTCTCTTCATAAAGCTTCCTTCAAACCAAGTTTAACTCATATTACACTACCCAAAACTTACAACTCGTCCTTTACTCTTAACAAAGCGTAAAAATGTCTTCACCTCCACCAGCTTCTTCGCCTAATTCCTCACCTAATTGTGATTACGATGGAAGAAATTTTGAATCTGTCTCCAATCTCCATCTGTTTACAGCTCCGAATCACCAGAAATTCCATCATCCTCTGAAAATACACTCGTTCTTTAACCCACTCCAAACCCTAATCCCGACCCCAAGAATCGTCGTGTTAAAGTTCTTGCCCGGAAATCTGTTGCTTCTAGGGCTAGAGAAAAATTCTCGGAGGAACTTATTAAAGCAGACAAAGGTACTAAGTCAGATTCATCCAATGAGTCCTTTAAATCAGCTAATGAGGAAGAAGCACCTGGTTCAACCAGTTCTGAAAAAGGTAATCTTGAAATTGATTCTAAATTTACTTCTGCTGATAAAAGATTCGTGTTGGTAGGGTCTGTTGTTGATGTTGAAATACCTGGAAGAAAGAAGGGTGGGAGAAAAGAAAGAATTCTTGAGAGAGAGGGAGAAGAAGATGTGAGGGGGTCTAGGGAGGATGGTGCCATGCTGGTTATCTGTAGCCCCATTCCTGAAACTATGGGAGAAGAAGTCACTGATTTAGGGGGGAGCATAGTAGAGGAAGCTGCAGCAGGTCTTGCAAGTCTGAAGAAAGCTACAGATGAACCTGGTTCATTGGGGGAAGAAACATTGGCTGAAAGGTTGAGAAAACTGGGGGAGTCTTATAACCCCAAGAGAAGAAGGAGTCAGAAACCCAAGAAGGCAACTCACCCAGTTCCTTCAAAGAAAAGGAAAATTTCTGAAGTTGCTGATGTTTCTGCTTCAAAAGTTAGAGCTGCTCGTAGCACTCTGAGAGCAAGAAGAAGAGGGCAGAAAAAGGAAAAGCAAAAGTTGGAGAGCCTGTTGAGGCTATTGAGATTAAAGAGACTAGGTTGGACCTGGTCCAATAGGAGGAGCAACCTGCTCCAGGTGTGGCTGAGACACCAAAACCTACAAAGGCTAAGGCTTCTTCAAAGAAGTCAGCAAGGATATCTGTCACACAAACAAGATCTGTTAAGAAGACCAGGGCCAAGCCAAAGAGAGTGAAAGTTGTTTATGATGATGATGCAAATTGGAGTGGAGAATAGGAGAAGAGGAGAAGGAAATTGGAGTGGTGACTGACATAGTTACCATGTTTGGAAAAAGAACAATTTTAAAGGGTAAGCTGGTGAAGGATTTAGAGGAGCCTGGAATGCAATATCTAATGGAAACTCTGGAGGTACAAGGCTGGAAGGACTTGGTCCTTTGCATGGAAGGCAGGCTGGAAAGAGCTGAGTTGATAGAGTTTATGGGGAATGCAAGTGTCGAGGAAGGCAGGGTCACGTCTATGGTCAAAGAAATTGAGGTTTCCTTTGATGTCAAAGAACTGTGTGTTATTCTTAGCATACCAGTTGAGGGCTATGAGGACTATACAAGGCAGAGATGGACTTGTCTCGATGGGATGGCCTCAGCAATCGACATCACCAGGTTCTTTAGTGATAGTGAGAAGGAGATTGAACCCAGGCCGGTTTACAAGAGTGAGATGAAGCCCGAGCACAAGCTACTCTTTGAGTTCGTCACCAAGTTCTTACTGCCTAGACAAGACAAGAAAGAAGCAGTGATCACACTGAAGCAAGCATGAAAGGTGGAACAGGTGATGGACCAGATTCAAATACCCCAAGCATCATGACAGGGGGAATTCAACATATGCAACCTAGACCTGATCCTGCTCCACAGCAACAAGACACCATGGAATCGTCTAGGAATGAACAACTGGTACTTAAAACACACAGATATCAGAGTTCTCACCCTCTTGATAACATCATAACAGATTTGGCATTTGGAATCAAAACAAGATCATCCTTGAAAAATCTGTGTGCGTTTGATGCCTTTCTATCCATGATCGAACCAAAGAACATTAGGGAAGCCCTACAAGATGTTGACTGGGTAAATCTCATGCAAGAAGAGCTGAATCAGTTTGAAAGAAGTCAAGTATGGCACTTGGTACCCATGCCACTAGACATATCAGTGATTGGCACCAAGTGGGTCTTCAGGAACAAGCTCGATGAGGATGGAACTGTTACAAGGAATAAGGCAAGATTAGTTGTTCAAGGGTATAGTCAAGAAGAAGGAATTGACTATGATGAGACCTTTGCCCCTGTGGCAAGACTGGAGGCAATCACACTTCTTATAGCATTTGCTGCACACATGGAATTCACTCTTCATCAGATGGATGTTAAGAGTGCCTTTCTCAATGGCTATCTGAAGGAAGATGTTTTTATCAAGCAGCCTCCAGGTTTTGAAAGCAAGGAGTCACCTGACCAGGTATACAAACTAGACAAGGCTCTATATGGTCTCAAACAAGCACCAAGAGCATGGTAAGAACGATTATCAAAATTCCTGCTAGAACATGGGTACAAACGAGGCAAAATTGATAGTACCTTGTTCTTAAGGGAAAAGGGTAAGGATCTCCTAGTTGTGCAAATATATGTGGATGATATCATATTTGGGGCGACTTCGAAATAATTGAGCAAGTTGTTATGCTAATGGGAAGTGAGTTTGAGATGAGTATGATGGGTGAGCTAATCAGACAAAATCTTAGCAACTACGCAGCAAATATCATGTGCAAGAAATGCCGAGGGTCGAACGACGTGAACCAACAATAATAAAATGTGCACTGTCGAAGGGTCGATCGGCTCGAACCATAAATGCATCTATCTGCCCCGCTCGCGAATCGATCATGCGACGCAGTTAAAATAATACGGATAGCCTGCTCGCGAATCATACTTGCTACTCAGGTGCTCATATGAATACATACAAAAATACAGGGTCTTCCTGCTCGCGAATCACTCAAGCGACTTAGGCACCCAAAGTTACACATATCCACATAATAGATCTGTATATTAACAAGAAAACAATTTTTTTCTCAGGAAAGTGGTAAAATCCTTATTAAAAGAGACATGAAATATAGGTTTTGAAATCTTTGTTTTTGAAACTCATTTGTCAAGTTTAGTGATACTCCATGATACAACCCAGTCCAGGTACACATATATCCACAGCAGAACCAATTTTCTTTCTAGAAGATTAACAATATGAACTCTAGCTTTCTTTTAGATATTCAATTGTGTTTTCGGTCATATTACCAGTTTAATAGTACAGGTAAGATTACAAGTATAACACGTAAGGCATGCTAGTGGGTCCTAGACTACCCGGACATGGCAGAGTAGTAGCTACGCACGGACTCCCGTCACCTCGTGCGTACGTATCCCCCGAAGATAATAGCATGTACTGAATTAATTCGCCTAGGGGGACGATTACCCCTCACAAAGTTAGAAAGGAGACTTACCTCGCTCCGAAATTCCAACACCGGCCTCCAAGCCTCTCTGATGACTCCAACGGACGCACAACGCTCTGAAACTACCACATAATGGCAAAGCAATGAAAATTCATCCTAATACTCACAACAAATTCAGATTATATACTTTCCCAACCCCGCTTGGAGAAATGACCTAAATGCCCTCGGGCCCTCGGGCCCACGTGCCCGGAAATCCGAAATTCTTGAAGATACATGCTACCCGTAGCCCTACTAGTTCAATCATGCAATTTACTCTACATTCCATAATCAAATTCGTGGCTAAATTCCAAATTTACATTTTCTAGGTTTTTCTTCAAAAACCCCAATTTTCCCCACAATTTCCCATATCAAACTTATGTAATGATCTTGTATTCAACTTGGAAATGAGAAGGAATTACTTACCTCTTGATGCTTGGTGAAAATCTCCCTTTGAAATCCTCCAAAATCGCCTCAACCAAATGAAAAATGAGAGAGAAATGGCACAAACCCGATTTTAAAACATTCTGCCCAGGCATCTTTTCGCACCTGCGGTCTAATAGCCGCTCCTGCGGCTCCGCACCTGCGGAAATTCCATCGCAGGTGAGACTCTGACTCAACCCAGCATTTATCGCTTCTGCGGTCCATTCTCCGCACCTACGCTTCCGCAGGTGCGACCCATCTTCCGCACCTGCGACCTCCTCAGCTTCAACCCAGAACTCGCACCTGCGGTGCCCTTAGCCGCACCTATGGCTCCGCACCTCACAGGTGTGTTCACACCAGATGACAGCAGCCTTCAGGCTTCTTCAACTTTAAACATTGATCCGTCAATCACCCGGAATCCACCCGAGGCCCCCGGGACCCCGTCCAATCATACCAACCTATCCCAAAACATAACATGGACTTGCTCGAAGCCTCAAATCATGTCAAACAACATTGAAACCATGAATCGCTCTCCAATCCAAATATTTAAGAACTTGAAATTCCAAACTTCCACATTCGATGCCGAAACCCGTCAAATCACTTCCGATTGACCCCAAATTTTGCACACAAGTCATGTTCAACATTACGGACCTGGTTCAACTTCCGGAATCACATTCCGATCTCGATATCAAAACTTCCACTTCCGGTCGGATTTCTCAAAACCCTTCAAATTTCTATCTTTAGCTAAATGACCCCAAAATGACCTACGGACATCCAAATTCACTTCCGATCGCGCTCTCAATTCCAGAATCACCATCTGGAGCTATTCCCAGATTCGGAATCCCAAACGGACATCAAACTTACTGATATGCACTTCAAGCCCAAATTCATGAAATCCTTCTAAGAAGCTAACTTCCACAATATACGCCGAAGCGCTCCCGGGTTATCCAAAACCCGACCCGAACATACGCCCAAGTCCGAAATCTTCATATGAACCTGCCGGAACCTTCAAATCCTGATTCGGTGGTCGTTTACTCAAAATTCCAATCTTAGTTGATTTCTCCAACTTAAGGTTTCTGAAATGAGAATTGTCTTTCCAAATCAATTCTAAACTTCCTGGAATTCAATTCCGACCACGCCCACGGGTCATAATACCTGAAACGAAGTTGCTCACGACTTGAAACCGCTGAACGACGCGCTAGAGCTCAAAACAACTGGTCTGGTCGTTACAATAATTAAGTACCGCAACAACAATGAAATAACGCAGCTGCCTTTTCGAGGACTCAATTATACCAACTCTCAAATAATTTTCAAGTTTCCAAACTTTAACTTTAAATAAAAGTAGTGCCAAAATATGAAAAATAGTAATATAAAATAGTTAGTTTTCAAATCTTTATTTTTCTTTGAAAATCAGTAAAAATATAAATGTCCTCCCTTATCGCTCCTTGTTGCGGCGTGCAACCCGCTCCCACTTGTCCAACCTTATTGATCCTCCCTAAATATATCACCCTTATTACTCCTGTTGTAGCGTGCAACCCGATCCCACATGTCCACCCTTATCACTCCTTCTTGCGGCGTGCAACCCACTCCCACCAGACATATCATATCAATTTATTCATAATTTCACAATTCAAGTCAAAGCCTTTCATAATATTTGTGTCTCGACAATTGTAAACCGAACAAGTTTCACTTTAAATAACAGTAAAAGCAGAATATGAAATAATGACAATAAAACAATGAGTGTTCCAAACTTTATTTTATGAACAGTAAAGCATGCATATTATCCCTTATCATTGTCTTGTTGCGGCGTGCAACCCGATCCCACCTATTCACAATATCACAATCAATTTGTTCACCCGTATCACAATCAATTATCCACCCTTATCACAGTCCCCTTATCACAATCAATTTTGTTTATTCATCAAAAACTTTCACAGTTCAGGCCAAGCCTTTCACAACACTTTTATTTCAATAATTGCAAACAGAAAACAATATAGTTCGTAAGCTTCAACCAATATCATTTTACAATAAGACCAACCAGAATATATATAAACACCGTAATGCTGTCAACCTAGCTCAATCTTTACGTACTATGATAGAATCAAGAGAACATCCAACACTTTTAACACAGTTGCAACAACAATTGGTAATAATCGATTGGAATCAAATAGCCACGTAAACCTCAACAGTCCTAAGACAGTTAAACTACAATTCTCATAACTTTCTCAATATTATCAAAAATGAAAGCAACAGGAACATAAATATATATGTGCCTCGCAGAAACAATGCCAAACTACTCAACCGTTTTGTACCACAAGGGAACCAAATAAACAACCAATACTCTTTCCAAAATAATCACAACAATATTTAACAACAACGGAATAAGGCCAAGTAATCGTAGAAACAATAATGAACATAGAACAATTAAGGGAGGAATCAATTAACTTGGGAACGGAGAATGGATCATGTTTAACAGACCATTTGGTGGTGCATAGATACTCATGACCTCACATATACACCACACACATGTATTTCACATAGCAAACAAGTGGGGACTCCTATTCTCTCAAGTCAAAGTTAGACCAAACACTTACCTCAAATTTGCAGGCCACTCACTGCTCAATTATAGCTTTTCCCT
The DNA here is from genome assembly GCA_005239525.1 of Nicotiana knightiana. NCBI lineage: Eukaryota > Viridiplantae > Streptophyta > Magnoliopsida > Solanales > Solanaceae > Nicotiana > Nicotiana knightiana. The sequence continues at coordinate 28,325 of ML412512.1, read as the reverse complement.
TTGAATTCATCTCCAATGCACTCGAATCTAACCATAATTAACTTAATATCATTAATTAATGCTAAAGGAACTAATTTTACTGAAAACTATAATTTTTCCTAAGTTTTATAAAAAAAGTAAAAACCCGACACTGGGCCCGCTTGGTCTAAACCCGGGGTTCGGACCAAATTACGTTTACCCATTCACCCACGAACCCAAATATATAATTAGTTTTGAAATCCAACCTCAATTCGAGCTAAAGATTCAATTTTTATAAAATTCCCTAATTCTACCCAAACCCTCAATTGTTTACCATAAAAATTCTTAGTTTTTGATTTAAAAGTGATGAAAAACAATGAGTAATTGAAAGAGTAAAGTTTAGAATTGATTACCTATGACTTGGGGGTGATATTTGGTGAAGAAATTCGTTACTAGGGCTGTAGGGTTCGAAAATTTGAAGAAGAAGAAGCCTGCCATTTTATATATATTTTTCTGTCAGCTATTCTGCCTCGTTTCTCATACCAAACAATCCCGAAACTAGATTTTATGTCTCCAATGGATTCCTTGTGTAATTATAGTCAAGTTAGGCTTTTGAATCTCTCAATTTTACCTTATAATGAAGGAGATATTTAGGTTTTAATATTTGCAAATAGTGCAGATTTTTAATACGCCGTAAGTGGAAATTTCGTAATTAACCTGAATTCTGGCAACCTTAGTAAAATGACCATAAAATCCTCATACGATGTCCAAATTCGATGATTCTAATATAACGGGTCCGTAATTACGATACAGATCTAATACTTCATTTAAAACAGAAATCGGAGCTCATTTGTTCAATATGATATCATTTATGCTTGAAGAAACGACGTCGAAGCATAAGAAAGAACGAACGCAATACAACCCAAACCTATTTGAAACTCACCCGAGCCCTCGGGGCTCTAAACCAAACATGCATGCAAGTCTAAAAGCATCATACAGACTTGCTCGTACGATCAAATCATGAAAATAACATGTACAACTATGAATTAAGCCTCAAAACGCATTATTTTTCTCAAGAACACTTAAAGTTCACTATTTATCAACCGGATGTCGAATCACGTCAAACGAACTACGTTTTTCACCAAATTTCACAGGCAAGGCCTAACTATCATAAAATCATGTATCGAGCTCCGGAACCACAATACGGGCCCGATACCAACGGCTTCAAACATAAATTCCTTTCTTTATTTCATTAATATTTCAGCAAAATAATTTCTTTCAAAAATTGGTTTCTAAGGATTGGGACCTCGGAATTCATTTTCGGGCATACGCCCGAGTCCCATATTTACTGCGTACCTCCCGAGATCGTTGGAACACGGATCCAGGTCTATTTACTCAAAATATTGACCAAAGTCAGTTTTAATAAAATTTTAACTCTAGAAATTATTATTTCTCATATTTTCACATAAAAGCTTTCCGGTTTTACGCCCGGACTGTGCACGTAAATCGACGTATTTAAAATTAACCTTTTAGGGCTATTAAGACTAGAATGAAGTCTAGTTTTACAGAATGACCCCTTGGTTCATCACAAATCCCCACTTATTTGCTATGTAAATTTGCATGTGTGTGGTGTATAGGTGAGGTGACGAGTATCTACGCACCACTAAATGGTCTGTTAAACATGATCCCTTTCCCGTTTCTAATTTAATTGATTCTTGTCTTAATTGTTCTATGTTCGTTTTTGTTTCTATGATTAATTGGCCTTGTTATTTTTTTGTCAAATATAGTTGTGGTTATTTTGGAAAGAGTATTGGTTGTTTTAGCTAGTTCCGTTGTGGTATAAAACGCTTGGGCGATCTGGAATTATTTTTACGATATATATATATATATATATATATATATATATTTCTTGTTGGTTTCATGGTTGAGAAGTTATTGACGATGTTTATGTGAAAAATATTGTTTCTTATTTATAATTGTTGAGACAAAAATATTGTGAAAGGCTTGGCCTAAATTGTGAAATTTATAAATAAATTGATATGAGATGTCTGGTGGGAGCGGGTTACACGCTGCAACAAGGAGTGATAAGGATGGACAGGTGGGATCGGGTTGCACGCCGCAACATGAGTAATAAGAGTGATATATTTAGGGAGGAGCAATAAGGGTGGACAGGTGAGAGCGGGTTGCACGCCGCAACAAGGAGCGATAAGGGAGGACATTTATATTTTTACTGATTTTTAAAGAAAATAAATATATGAAAATCTTAAATGTTTATTTTACTATTCTTCATATTTTGGCACTACTTTTATTTAAAGTTAAAGTTTGGAAAACTTGGAAATTTATTTGAGAATTGGTTATAGCTGAGACCTGGGAAAAGGCAGTTGAGTATTTTATTGTTGTTGGAGTACTTAATTATTTGTTTAGATTTCCTTCTTGCTTTATATATTATTTGTCACATGTTATATTGTTAATGCCCCACCATAGCCTCGTCACTACTTCGTCGAGGTTAAGCTCGGCACTTACTCAGTACATGGGGTCAGTTGTACTGATACTACACTCTGCACTCTTTTGTGCAGATCCAGGTACCGGCCAACTGTAGAGATATTTAGAGCGGCTATTCAGTTACTCGGAGACACGAGGTATATCTGCCGGCATTCGCAAATCCCGAGAGTCTTCTCCTATTTTTATAAAACTGTTTTATTATATTCAGGACAATTGTACTATTTCTTTCAGCCCAATATTTGTTGTATTCTTTAGTAGTTCGTGAATTGTGACACCAGACTCTGGGGTAGTTCTAGGTTTATTTATATAATTAGTTCGTGGCTCGGTTTAACTGATTGTTTATTATTTTATATTTAGAATTATTTATTGAAAGCCATTAGATCAAGTTTAATTTAAAATTATTTTATCCTGTTTAAATGATTAATTAAAGGAAATAGTTAAGCGAACTCTAACATTGGCTTGCCTAGCAAGTGTGGTGTTAGGCGCCATCATGATCCCTAAGGTTGGGAATTTGGGTCGTGACAAATACTATTTATAAAAATTAATATTTTAAAATAATAGTAAAAGGTTATACAAATGTAAGATATTATTTTAACCTTGAATAAAATGACAAATGTAATAAAGTTTTAGAATATAGGCTACTATTGTAAGTTTGTGCAAATGGCCTAAAAATACTAATGTAATTATATAAAAATAAAGTAAAAATATTTGAAACATGTATTATGGATGCAAATAATAATTTTAGGTAATTAAGTCATCACAAAATAATTTGAAGGAGTAATTAATAAGTATTCAAGTAATTTAAATGCAAGAAAATCAATTTAAATACTTTAAAATTATAGAAAATGCTTGCATAGATTATGTAAAATAAATAATGATGCCAAAATGATCTTTTGAAAGTATATATATTTTGAGAAAAATATGAGGGTAAAATTTGGTATCAACAACCATTTGTAAATCTGACTATTTTTAATTTCCCCCCGATATATGGGGCGTAGGCCCATGGATCTTTAAAATTAAATAAAACAAAATAATAACCACAAAAAATACATAAATTATATTAAAAGTTTAAGAAAATTAAAAGGGATCAATAACTCATGAAGAAAGTACCTAGCATTTTTCTTGAAATATAAATAATGTAATAGTGCTAAAGTTACAACGAGATAAAAATCAATTAACGTCTTATCTTTCGAATAATTTAAAAATATTATCAAACTGCACAATTTACCTCTCTAAAAGTTAATAATCAATTAACTTCATCATTACTTTAATTTAAATTATTAAGATGCGTAAATATATAATTAATTACCAATAGCAAAATAATAAAAGTATGATAATTATGAGAGACAAGGACCATAGATTTGAAGACTTATAGTAAATGAAGATGTAACTATTGACTATCTATTTTCACAAGAAATATTCAAATGATATTCACCATCGAAATATTCTCAATTAGTAAATATGCAATACCATGACTCATTATTTTGAGATACTCTCGATCTTCATATCTCTTAGAGGAATAGAACTTTAATCATTCATTTGTTAAAGAATTTTTAGTGTTGCCAATGCTAATTAGGGAATTTGACGCATGATTTGTGCTAGAAACTATTAGGCGGGCCCCGAGCTTTGAGGGTTAGGCATGTTTTGGGCGCATGTTCGGACGGTTGGGGCATAAATCTCACAAAAATTAGTCCCATACGTGAGCCTCAAGGCGTTTTGACAGCGTCCTGCCCTGGAACGAGCCACAAAATAAGTGCTAAGAAAGCCTTTTAAAACACTAAGATTTTCTTCACTCTGATGAAAACTTAATTTTGGTTGTGTAAAGCGTAGATGTTGCTTTTAATCAAACTAGTATCAAAATAAAATAATGTCTAATGTGTCTTACAATAACTTTTGTTTGAGCATACCAAACGTGAGCATTATTTTTGATATCAATCATTTTCTGAAAAAAAGAAGAAAGATAATAATAATAGTTTAACTCCAAAGATGATTCTATTTTAGGATATAGACAACAACGTCTTGACGTTGTATATAAATCAGTCCAATGTTTTAGTATAGGAATCAATGAAACCGAAAGAAAGAAAAAAAACTAGTGCGTTTCGTATAGATCGAGACTTGTAGCTTGATTCTTTATTCATTCCATACTGGGAAGAATTGCAGGAAATTTTCTTGGGGCAGTGGTACATGCCCATAAGCTACAGTACTAACAGCAAAAACAATACCAATTTCTTTAAGGGAAGAACAACTAAAGTATCTTGACATGGAAAAGAAATCACTTTATAAACCAAACAGTCATTCAACTAGATAAAAACCTGTAAATATCTTTGTAACGTAAAAGCTTCCGAATGTCCAAATTATAGAAATTTTGGATGTGTTCCTGTAACAGTCTAGCCCGCTAGTGAGGGCCTAGGTCCAGAGCAGACAATATCATTAGCGGGCTAGGCTGTTACAGATGGTATCAAAGTCATTCTAGTATCAGCCTTGCCGATGGTGGATCAAAGTTCAACTGAGTTTAGACAAATTTCGGTTAGGCGGCAAAACATCAGTGCTGAGTCTAGGCGAATCTCATGCAGTGGGTCAAACTTCAGCGAGGACGCTGAGCCTATAAGAGGGTATGTATGTAACATCCCAAACTTTAGATAGAATCCCACATCGATAAAATACAAGAGGGATGCTGGGTATAGATAACAAGCCTTAGGCCCCAACGATACATTTTAAACCCGTGAAAAATAGGCCTAAAGCAGACAATATCACTAGCGGACTGGACTATTATAGTTTCATATGTGCTAGGAAAATTTACATCCAAGAAAATTAATGTTCACCACAAGAAAGTTATTTTCTGGTATTTAGTATATGCAAGTTACTTTTTATAGAAACATCTTTAAATAGAAAAAAAAAATGTTCCTTCACTTGTATGCGGAAGTTATTATTAAATTCTTATAATAATTATGTAAACTGTTAACTTCATTGTATTTATTTCAATAACTACAAACAAGCTCATCAAAATACTCTCCAATTTGTGATGTTATTATTAATTTAATATATGTTTCTAGAATTTTTTTTACATCACCAATGAAACACCATAAATACTTTTTAGGAAAATATGTTTAGTGAAAAATATTTTATGTCATACCAAACACAAACTTTAGCTCTACTTTTATTCCTTATTTCTCCTTCTTATTCCTATTTTTACTCTTTGTAACGATCCAACTGGCCGTTTTGTGTATTTCAGCCCCGACTTTCCCTATTTGATGCTCCCTATATGTGTATGTGTTATGTGATTTGAGAGGGCAGTTGATTTGGTTTCGGGGAAGTTTTAGATTGAATTGGGGCACTTAATCCCAAGGATAGAAGCTTAAGATGTGAAGTTTGATCGGAGTTGACTTTTATGTAACTGACCTCGGAACGACGTTAGTTCATAGGTTTGACCCACATTTGACTTTTTGGTTATCAGTGTCCGTTTGAGATTTCGAACTTTAGAATAGATCCGTACGATGATTTATGACTTGTGTGTAAAATTTGGTGTCATTCCGAGTTGTTTAGGCATGTTCGGCGTAAGTTTGGAATTCGATAATTTGGGCAGAGTTTGGCCTTCACGAACCCAAAGGTGGTTGATCTTGTCCAATTTCACACCTCAATTCAAGGTCATAAAACGGTCGATGCAATAATAGAACCCAACAAGAGTCGGGGTTGAATTCCGTAGGGAGATATAGAGATGGGAATTAGTGGTATATATTGTAGTATGTGAGTTTGATTATCTCAATTTGCACTTCCACAAAATTGGGTTGCTTTTAAGTCTAGTTTAAAACTACAATCGCAGGTTGGAAAATAAAACTAAGAGATTATTTTTGTTGTTTTTCAAGTTTTGTAAAAGCCTAGGGCGATGACCTTTACCTAGGTGTTTGCCCAATGGGATATAAACCTTAATGCTTGTTTTATTGGTCGGGTACATTATAGCTATCAACGCTTAATTACCCACTCAATACCTCTCGGTCAGAGAGTGATTTTTTCCAATTTGGCTTGCTCAAGTCCAAATGTGTATTGAACATAACGGTTGATAAAAGCTCAAGTCGGGTTGTTACTATCTCTAGGTTGAACCCTTTAATTGGGATTATCAATCTCTCGATATAATCAATTTCTTGTTAGCCAAGTTTTCCTAGTCTAAGTCTCTCTTTCTCAAGTAGAGACTAAGTCAAATAGGCATGAACTAATATTTGTAACCATTAATTCCACAAAATAAAGCATGAACAAGGCTAAATAATAAACACTTAATCACAAAAAATATTAAATTAAACACCCATTAAGTTTACACACTAGGGATGGGTCACAACCCTAGTCAAAATCTAGCTACTCATGCTTGAAATTGAAAGAACAGAGGAAGAAATTACAATTAAACTCATATTGCTATATTTAAACGATTAAATCTATGTTAAAATAGCTCGAAATATGGAAAACTACTAAAAGAAGTAAAGGAAAACGGATACTGTAGTAGCTGATGTCAAAAGTTGACCTAAAAATGTGGAACTCGTCTATTTATACAGGACTAGAAAATTCGGAAAAAAATGCCCTTCGGGAGGTTCTGCGACCGCACAATTCCATGTGCGGTCCGCACCTTTCTTCAACTTGACAGGATTGGAAGATCGCGGTCGCATAATTTTGATAAGCGACCGCAGTGCACTCTTTCTGCGATCCGCAGATTTGTAACTGCGGCCGCATCTTGCTCTTCTGCGGTCCGCACTTTTACTTCTGCGTCCGCACAATTCTTATGCGGTCCCCACTTTTGATGGACTTGGAATGCACATTCTCTGAATTTTACTCCTAGCTCAGCTTTTGCGGTCGCAATTCATGTGCGGATCGCACTTTGCACCAAACTCTGCTAGATTTTCCTTCATCATCTGCGGCCGCGGATGATATCTTGCGGTTTGCACTTCTGAGCTTCTGTGCCTTTTATGTCTTTGAGTTCAGATTACTTCTTCTTGAGGTGGATTTCATCTCGGGAATTCATCTTCCAATATTCCTGCAATGAAGCACATTTCATTAGTTTTCGGGAGCACAATTTAACGCTTTTGGACTAAAACAAAAGCTAAAAGTCTCTACTAAGTAGTCAAAATTTCCACTTATCCACTCCCCCAAACTTAAGTTTTTGCCTGTCCTCAAGCAAATGAATTAGTTCCCACCTCCATAAGTTAAGAGCCATTCCCGCTAATCAAAAAGTGAGTCATTCACACATCAATTGAGACCAACAATTACCCACACCACTTATGAGTTATCAACAAGCCAACAAGTTAAACTTTTATGCATAGATAGTTCTAATGTGACACTTGAGAATCAAGAGTTGACTTTACTCATCAAGGAAGCTCATTCTTTCATATAGGTAACTGTGAATCCCAAACTCTTTCTCCTCTACTCTACGTTTGTCTATCTCGCTTAAGAATTTAGCACTCAATCCAAAGAATTGCGAAAGGTTCACTCATCTCTCTCAAAAGATGTCGCAAGTACGTATTTAAGTACCATAGGATTTCCTCTCATGTAGATCACCACTAATGTAAGCTCACTTGTCTTGAAATTACGTAGGGCTTTTTCGGAATGCAATGATGGCTTTTGGACTAAGGTTGGATATGATATGATAGAACGGGTTCATCTTTCCTTAAGCACTTTATTTTTTGTTCTTGGCTCATGCTTTGCCAATTCTTTGAGGCATTTTCTTTTCCTTGGGGGAACTAGAGAGACTTAACATCACTCTTTCATGATCATAACATTCATTTTCTCCCTCTTTGATTTCTCCATGTTTTGCATCATTATTTTTCTTTGAGTCCCTTCAACTCTTCAACTTATTCACTTTTTTTTTTACAATTTTCTTTTTGTTCTTTCCTTTTCTTGTCTTTCCTTCTCATCATTTATTTTCTCCTTTTGTGCCTTGATGTCTCTTTCAAGTTCCTCATCTCTCTCCCAAACTTACGTTATTAGCTAATTTTTTCACAAGAGTGTTAAGGAAAATTCGAGTGCCAAGAGAGGGTCATGACAAAACGGATAAAGGCTTGTAAAATGGTTATCAAATGAGAAAGGTTTGAGGATCAAATGGTTTAACTAGAAATAACAACATTGGTGGGAAATGGAAAACTTCAAGCGGGCCAAGGAGATCCTACAATCACTTTTCAAGCCAAGAAAAACTTAAGATTTTGCCTAGAGATACATTGGGTAAGTTCTAGACCATTCACACGGGTACTTGGACTTGCAATAAAAATATCTCACCTCTCACGCAGCTGGATTGTTAAAGAGGATAGAGTCGACGACCCAAAACGATCATTTTCAAGATTGAAAATCACTATGGCTCGATTAAACCACTCGATTATTGCCTAAGTCAGCACAAGAGTTAAAAAGTCACTAACTAGAACTATTTTTTTCTCCAAAAACCTTGTTTTTAACCATAAACACGTAGTTAAGTGTGTTGGTACCAAGTGAAGCATGTTTGACTCTTCGAGCATGACTCAACTAGGTCTTTTTATTCATTACTACTACTATTATTACCTAAACACCAAAAACTGACTCAATCCTTAAGAAACTTGTTGCGCCATCCATCGTTGGAAAGAGGCACCCGGTTCACACAAAAACCACCTATGGAAAGAACAATGGAATTAAGAAAACCAAAGTCTTATTATCTACTAAAACATAAAAAGAAGCTATTAAATCAAAAAGAAGCTATTAATTCAAAAACAAGCTACTTAGTTAAATACTAACTAATGAGAAAACAAACATAAAGAAGCTACAAAGCAAAAACTATTGAAAGGGTAACGAATATACATTATGAGCTAGTAGAGAGAATATATACATAATGAGTAAGGAGAAGAAAATAGTATTAAGTTAATTACAGGCCAAATGTCTTCAGAATTATCAAAATATAACAAATAAACTACATCCCCCGAATAAAAATAAGCATTGTCCCCAATGCTTAACAAAATAAGATTAAAGGAAGGGAGAGAGTGAAGAAAACTCCCTATGGCTTTGTGGCTATCTCTGTGTCCCCAGCAGTGGCACCGACTTCAACCTCATCCAATTGGATCTCCTCATCCTCAAGTTCGGGAGTTCCTGGGTTGGTGAACATCAGACGGACTGCTTCGGTAGTGTCAGCAACAATGTGTGGCTCCTCAAACTCGCCAGCTGGTGTTGTAGGTGCTATAGGATCTGGGCCTGGGTGGTGCGAGTCTATCAGCATATCAAATGGAATGTCTCTGACTGCTGCATGCTTGGTAACCTGTCGCCGGAGCTTGTCCACTGACTTCTTTGAGGCCTGTGATTTTTGCATCTTCTTCACTTCCTTGGCCAGCTCTTGAATCACCGATGCATGCTGCACTAGAGTGGCCATAATCGTGTTCTAGTTCTCCAAACACTTCTTCAGGGTTTCTTCAACTGTGGGGGGAATATGGGGTACATGAATAGATGACTATGCTACAACTGTGGGGGGAATATGGGATGCCAGATAAGGCTCGCCAGTATCTGGGAGACTCGCAGCACATAAAGTGGAGCATAGGGCATATGCACCGCCTTCAAAGCCGAGATGGAAGGCACAGAGGCTGAAGATGGAGGCATGGCAACTGCACTGGTTGAAGGCTTTGCTGAACTGGAAGGCATATTTGCCGACTCTGCAGCTACCATCGCTGGCTTATCAGACTGGCCTACGGTGGTAGTCGGCTGACCCTTTCTCTTCGGGTTGTGTGCATCCATCAGAGAATATTAAAGAAAAGCCTTCTTGGCCCGAACCTTCATGTCAAAATCTCGCGGCTCTACCCGTGCATCAGTAAGGTACTCAGTGATGGTATTGGGATACGGGTATGAGGTATCAATTTTCCTGGAAACCACATACATGTCGGCCGACATCATGGTACCCACATTGATCGGGTACCCGACCATGATGGAGGCGACTAGAACTGCCCGCGGAATAGGTAAGTTTGTTTCATTCTGGCATGGGTCTAGTCTGCTACATACGAAGGTCTCCCATCCTTTCGCCTCAAAGTTTAGGGTGTTCCTCTAAATAGGAGAACCTACTGTGATGCATGGGTGAGCTGCATCACCCATCGCCAGCTTCTCCAAGTATTGTGCCAGCTCAACATCCTCAAACCCCAAGAGGAGTTCAGTGTGCTGGTCAAAGCGCACCTATAGGAGAACCTGCTGTGATGCATAACTTTTGTCACTTTGGTCCCTTTCTTTATGTGCGCCACATTGGTGTAGAACTCCCAAACCAGATACTCCTTGGCGTCCACTACATTCTGGGTGAACCACATCCACCCCTTCAGCTCTCGAAACTGTCTCAAAACTGCTGAATTGTACTTGTCAAGGTCTTTCAGTTGGAACTATCGCTCAAGAGTGAGCGATCTCACCAGACACCATCCGCGAAAGCTAGTAATGGCAGCCAGACTGACGGAACGGTCCTCCCGTACCTCTTTCTTCTTCGACCTCTCAAGGCTGGCAACTATAGTATCACCCCTTTGGCCATCATCCGGAATATCATCAACTGTAGTAGATGGTGCCTCAGGGACATGTGTAGAGGAGGGCCATGAAGCCTGACTGGCACTCTTCGAACCCTCGAAGGTTCTGTCTGATGTGGAAGGCTCATCCCGTAGTTGATACCTCCCCAGTGTCTTTGATTGGACAGCCGTCTGCTTTTGAACTGAGTCGCCCTCCGATGCTTCCGTAGATGGAGCATAAGAACTAGATTTAAAGGGCTCTGTGTTTCTTCCTCGGCCGGCTGTAGCCTTTTTGGTGATTATCTTTTGGAGGGCGAGAGGTAAAGTACTTTTTCCTCGGCCTTTGGAAGGTTCACCCCTCCTCTTTGACGTATCTCCACGGCCTCGAGATCTAACCATTTTCTGTAACAAGCAACAACAGGATTAAGTTGTAATTCAAGTGCAAACAGACAGCGAATATAGTGTAAACCATGCTTGCAGTGTGGGAAAGTGCGGTCCGCATAATTATAAATGCAGCTGCACAATTATAAGTGCGGCCGCAGGTTGGGCATTACGGACTGCACAATTTGATCTTGCGGCCGCAAAATTGGATCTGCGGTCCGCACAATTATTAGTGCGACCGCAGAATTGGAGTGCGGTCCACACTTTTATTATTGCGGATGCACATTAGATATCCCAAAATTTCCAACTCTCTGATGATAGAGATTAGGCTGTTTTGCGGCCACACTCACCTTTCTTCGGTCGCGATGGAATTTCTGCGGTCCGCATAATTTTCAGTGTTGGCCGTAGAATCAAACTTACTTACAGTACCCTAATCTTAACTTCTATGGACCATATAGTTTCTTGTGCGGCTGCAGATTTCAAAACAAACGCGAACAGATTTCTAAGGTTTACCATTTTTTTGCACAAATTTTACATGGTATTAAAATTTAAGCATGAAAATCAAGTTACCCATTCCCCATAGAGAAATAATTAGTTGACCCATTACACTTTAAACCCCACATGGTAGTAAAATTGAATTCTACTGACAAATGGCCTAAAACTATCTAACAAATTGTAAATTAAACTACAAATTGAAAAATATTATGAGTAATTGAATCATACAAGATATGAAGAAGTGAAAATGAGTGATCACAGATATGGATTGAGTGTGGCAAATGATTGAACAGAAAATTTCAAAGTTTTAGATTTTTGAGTGCTTAGAGAGGGAAAAAAATGTACAATAATCCTAAGGTTACTATTTATACTACACGGTCTGACTTGAGGAACAAAGGAATGAGTGCGGCCGCAGAATTCCTTTTGCGGTCCGCACTCTGTTACTAGGGGCTCAGATGCCCTTGCTGATCTGTGGTCCGCATAATTTGTGGTGCGACTGTAGATTTTTTATGCGGACCGCAAATTTTGGTATGCGGCCGCACTTTGGCCATTTCTATGAGAAACCAAACTTCAGAGAGTTTGAAATTTCCCATTTCAATTTGTGTGGTCCATACTGTAATTGTGCGGTCACAGTTCTCTTCTGCTGTAGCAATCACAATTGTGCGGGCCGCACAATAGACTTGCGGGCTCGCACATTTTGCACACTTAACTTCTTGGGAAACATCTTCAATCGTGAGTTGAACAACAAAACAAGATCTCCCACCTTGAACTCCTTGTTTCAGATGTATTTGTTATGAAGGTACTTCATATTCTCTTTGTAAAAGGACGAACTTTCATATGCATGGTACCGAAACTCATTCAATTCATTAAAATGTGCAACCCGCAAGAGCGGCTGCATCCTAATCAAGATTCAATTTAAAGCCCACATGGCTTTGTGCTCAAGTTCCATCGGAAGATGACAAGCTTTACCAAATACCAACCAATATGGAGACATCCTGATAGGAGTTTTGAAAGTAGTCCGATAAGCCCATAGTGCATCATCAAGCTTCTTTAACCAATCGGTCCGGTTAGCATTCACTGTTTTGGACAAGATACGTTTTATCTCGCAGTTGGAAACTTCCACTTGACCGCTAACTTGTGGATGATAGGGAGTCGTAACTTTGTGAGTTACACCATACTTGCTAAGAAAAGTTTCAAAAGCCTTTTTGCAAAAATGCGAATCCCATCGCTTATAATAGCCTACGAAGTACCAAATCTTGTAAAAATATTCTTCTTCAAGAATGCCACCACACTTCTCGCTTCATTGTTGGGTAGATCAACGGCCTCAACCCATTTAGACACATAATTCACCGCGACCAAGATGTAGGTGTTTCCACAAAAACTCACAAAAGGACCCATGAAGTCAATACCCCACACATCAAAGATATCAATCTACAAAATGGCAGGGAGAGGCATTTCATTATTCTTCGACATCGGCCCGTTGGAATTCATCAAATCTTTTCACCATATCACTTGCATCTTTGTAAAGAGTGGGACAATAGAAACCATAACTTCACACTTTAGCCGCCATTCTTGCTCTGCCATGGTGACCACCATAAGGATAAGAACGGCAAGCCTAAAAAATAACATTTTGCTCTTCGTTTGGTACACATCTTCTAATTACCCCATCTGTGCAAATCCAAAAAAGGTATGTGTCCCACTAATAATCTTGACAATCCCGTTTGAGCTTCTTCCTTTGATTTGAAGAGAACTTATCTGGGATGATTCCATACACAAGGAAATTTTCTATATCCGCGAACCATGACACCTCCTTCTTTGAAATAGCCAGGAGTTGCTCGTCGGGGAAGGAGTCATTGATTTCAAGGCCATCATGCGGCCTCCCCTCCTCTTCCAAACAATACAAGTTTTCTGCCACTTGATTTTCACTCCCTTTTCGATCTTGGATGTCAATATAAAACTCTTGAAACAATAGCACCCATCTCATCAACCGAGCTTTAGAATCTTTCTTGCTCATAAGATAGCGAAGAGCCGCATGATCCGTACGAACAATAACCTTTTCACTCATCAAGTACGGGCAAACTTCTCAATTGCAAACACAATGGCAATGAGCTCTTTCTATGCAACAATGTAATTGAATTGGGCATCATTCATGGTCTTACTATGATAGTAGACCGGATGAATAATCTTGTTAATGCGTTTCCCCAAAACTGCTCCAACCGCTACATCACTAGCATCAGACATGAGCTCAAAAGGAATACTCCAATTAGGAGCGGTGATAATGGGAGTGGTTGTCAACTTGCACTATAGCAATTCAAAAGCTCTCATGCAATCATCATTGAAGTGAAACTTAGCATCTTTCTCTAATAGCTTGCACAATGGGTTCACCACTTTAGAAAAGTCCTTTATGAAGCGTCGGTAGAACCCTGCGTGACCCAAGAAACTTCTCACACCTTTCATTGAAGTTGGAGGTGGAAGTTTAGAAATCACCTCTATCTTCGCCTTGTCAAGATCAATGTCATTCCTTGAAATCTTGTGGCCAAGGACAATGCCCTCCTCGACCATGAAATGTCATTTCTCCCAATTTAGCACCAAGTTCGTTTCTTCACACCTTGCCAATACTCTATCGAGATTTGCCATGCAATCATAAAAGGAATCCCCAACTACCAAGAAGTCATCCATAAAGACTTCAAGGTATTCCTCTACCATATACGTAAATTTCTCCATCATACATCTTTGAGAAGTCGCTGACGCATTGCATAAGCCAAATGACATCTACTTGAAAGCGAAAGTGTCATAGGGACAAGTGAAAGTTGTTTTCTCTTGATATTTCGGGGCAATAAGGATTTGTTTGTAGCCCTAGTATCCATCTAGAAAGAAATAGAAAGCACTACCCTCCAACCTATCAAGAATTTGGTCAAGGAAGGGGAGTGGAAAATGGTCTTTCCTTGTGACTTTGTTTAGCTTCTGATAGTCCATACACACTCTCCACCCGGTCACCGTTCTTGTGGGAATCAACTCCTTCTTGTCATTGGTGACCACTTTTATGGCCCCCTTATTCGGGACACATTGCACCGGAGAAGTCCACGAGCTGTTAGAAATAGGGTAGACAACCCCAGCATCTAATTGTTTGATGATCTCCTTTTTAATCACGTCTTACATGGCTTCATTGAGTATCCTTTGATGTTCAATGTATGGTTTGGAATCTTCCTCCAAGTTAATGTTGTGCATGCAAAATGCGAGTCTTATTCCCTGAATATCCACCAAAGTCCACCCAATAGCTTTCTTCCTCTTGTGAAGCACCGCCAATGTAGAGTCAACCTGCAAATTAGTCAAACAAGAGGAAAGAATAACAGGTAAAGTAGAACAAGGGCTAAGAAATTCATACCTAAGATTTGGAGGCAATGGATTCAACTCCAAGATTGGACGATCTTCAATTGAAGGCTTTGTAGGAGGATTTTTCCTATTCTTGAGATCCAAGGAAAGTTTCTGGGGTGCATAGTTGTACGACTCCATTCCTTGCAAAGAATTCACACATTCCATGAAGCCATCCATCTCGTCATCATCAAAGTTGAGCAAGCCGGCCTCCAACATATCACCTACATTAAATGTGGCACTTGTATCATCAATAATTACATCGGTAACCAAGTCCACGAAAGAACACACTTCATTCATATTCGGTTGCCTCATATATTTGCACACATGGAACACTACCTTTTCATCACCCACCCAGAAAGTGAGTTCTCCGGCTTCCACATCAACAAGAGCCTTCCCCATAGCAAGGAAAGGTCTTCCAAGAATAATCGGTACCTCATAGTCCACTTCACAATCAAGAATAACAAAATCCGCCGGGAGAATGAACTTATCAACACGAACCAATACATCCTCAATCACCCCCATTGTACGATCGGCCATTTGTAATCTTATAGATGTGGGTCTTGGTTTCCCAATTCCCAAGGTCTTGAAAACCAAATAGGGTATCAAATTGATACTCGCCCCAAGATCAAAATGAGCTTTAGCAGACTCGACACTCCCAATGGTATAAGGGATTATGAAAGCATCGGGATCTTCCAACTTAGGAGCCATCGCAATGCACAATTGCACTTACTTGGTGAGTGACTTTGATAGTTTCAAAATTCATCGACTTCTTCTTTGTCACCAAGTCCTTCATAACCTTTGCATAAACGGGCATTTTATCCAAGGCTTCAACTAATGGAACATTTATCGAGATACTCTTCATCATATAAATTAACCTTCTTAGGTAATGGTGCCTTATCCTTTTGCACTATCGATTTCGGTATGTCAATAACATGATCCCTAGACGGGTTCACTTCCTCTTGATTCTCTTCCACCGTGTCATCAATATCAATCCTCACTTCATCATTTGCTTGCACCATATTGTTCGGGATATCCTCTTATTCTACTACTTGCTCATCATCCACAAGTTGCCTTTGACTTGAGGTGGGTGTATTCCCACCTTGTCCACTTCTTGTAGTAACGTTCATGGCATGCCCCATATTTTTATCCTTTGGGTTCACCAACGTGTCACTTGGTAGTGCCCTGTTAGGACGATAATTTAAAGCTTGAGAGATTTTCCCCATTTGCACTTCTAAGTTGTGGATTGATGTGTTGTGTGAAGCAAGTTGGGCATCGGAATCAGAATTCTTCTCAATCATTTGCTTGAACATTTTCTCAATACGGCCCATTTTATTGTTGGAAGAACTAGGACCATGGGAAGGATAAGGAGGTGGGTTGCTCATTTGATGATATATCAGGGGCCTTTGAAAACCCGACCCCTGGTTTCCTTGATTTTTATTCCACCCGCCTTGATTGTTGCCTCCCCAATTTCCTTGGTTATTGTTGTTATGCCAATTCCCTTTATTATTGCTTCCACTCCAATTGCCTTGATTGTTTTTGTGATTCCAATTTCTTTGATTGTTTCCACCACTCCAATTAATTTGGTTGCAATAATTCCAATTGCCTTGACTATTTTGAGGTCTCCATTGTTGTTGTCTTGGGCCTTGGAAGTTGTTCCTTTACCCTTAAAGTTGTTCATATATTGGACCTCTTCTTCTCGATCATTATATGAATCATCTTGATCAAATCCATTATCATCTTGAACAAAATTGTCCACTCTTTGCTGCACTTGTGGACTTCTCGTTCTTTGCTTGTTCACCATCATATTTACTTACCCCATTGCATTGACTTGCCTCAGGTTTTGCACTAGTTGGAGTTAAGCCTTTGACAATTGGTTCATGGTGGTAGTCAACTCGGCTATGGCTAGTCCATGGTCATGCAACTCTTTGTGAAGAAGAATCACATTGGGATCATCTTGTGGAACATTGGCCCGAGATTTCCACGCCGATGAAGTATCCACCATCTCATCCAAAATTTCACACGCCTGCGCATAAGGCGTAGCCATGAAGTTCCCACCGGCAAGTTGATTCACTACACATTGGTTGGTTGTATTGATCCCCCGTTAGAAAGTTTGTTGAATCATATTCTCCGTCATATCATTGTTGGGGCACTCTTTCACCATTTTTCTATACCTTTCCCATATCTCATGTAGTGTTCATTGGGCTCTTGCTTGAATTCTAGAATTTCATCGCGAAGAATAGCCATGTGCCTGGGAGAGAAGTACTTGGAAAATAATTTTCTCTACTAGTTCATCCCAAGTATTAACGGAATGATTCGGCAAAAGTTCCAACCAATCTAAAGCTTTCCCCCCTGTAGAGAGAAGGGGAAAAGCCTTAGCCTCAAAGAATCCTCGGAGACATTTATTTGTTTAATCCCTCAACACATATCTATGAACCCCTTCAAGTGTTTATATGCATTTTGACGTGGTGCACAAGTGAAGAAACTTCGTTGTTCGAGCAAGTTGAGCGTCATGTTGGTTATTTGGAAGTTGCCCGCCCTAATACGGGGAGGGACTATAGCACTTGCTACCCTTCATTCAACAACACACTGTGTGGAGCCGCTCGTGGTGGAGGTGGGGGTGGAGCGGGCACATAGTCTTGAGGTGCTCGGCCTCGTCTATTGGCTTGAGGTGCAAGAGTGACCTCATCCATTTGATCATCCTCAACGTCCACATCCCCTAAACTATGTTTCCAAGCTCATTGTTTGCCATGATAGAACCTACAATAACACACACGTTGGTAACAAGGAAGGAAAAGAAGATATTCCCAAAAACATAAATAAATATATATCTAACACCATTTTTAGCTCCTCGGCAACGACGCCAAAAATGGATCTCATCCAATTTCACACCTCAATTCAAGGTCATGAAATGGTCGATGCAACAATAGTACCCAACAAGAGTCAGGGTCGAATTCCGCAAGGAGTTATAGAGATGGGAGTTAGTGATATATATTGTAGTGTGTGAGCTTGATTATCTCAATTTGCACTTCCACAAAATTGGGTTGCTTTTGAGTCTAATTTAAAATTACAATTGCAAGTTGGGAAATAAAACTAAGAGATTGTTTTTGTTGTTTTTCAAGTTTTGTAAAAGCCTAGGTCTATGACCTTCACCTATGTGTTTGCCTAATGGGATATAAACCTTAATGCTTGTTTAATTGTTCGGGGTGTATTATATCTATCAACTCTCAACTACCCACTCAATACCTCTCGGTTAGAGAGTGATTTTGTCCAATTTGGATTTCTCAAGTCCAAATGGGTATTGAACAAAACGGTTGATAAAAGCTCAAGTTGGGTTGTTACTATCTCTAGGTTGAACCCGTTAATTGGGATTATCAATCTCTCGATTGACCCAATTTCTTGTAGCCAAGTTTTCCTAGACTAAGTCTCTCTTTCTCAAATAGAGACTAAGTCAAATAGGCATGAACTAATATTTGCAACCATTAATTTCACAAAATAAAGCATGAAAAATGCTAAATAATAAACACCCAACCACAAACAAGCATTATATTAAACACCCATTAAGTTTACACACTAGGTATGAGTCACAACCCTAGTGAAAATCTAGCTACTCATGCTTGAAATTGAAGGAAAAGAGGAAGAAATGACAATTAAACTCATATTGCTAAATTAAAATAATAAAATATATGTTAAAATAGCTCAAAATATGAAAAACTACTAAAATAAGTAAAGGCAAACGGCTACTAAAGCAGTTGATGTTAGAAGTTGACCTAAAAATGTGAAACTCATCTATTTTTATAGAGCTAGAAATTTCGGACAAAAATGCCCTTTGCAAGGTTCTGCGGCCGCACAATTCCATGTGCGGTTCGCAGCACCTTTCTTCAACTTGACAGGAATGGAAGTCCACGACCGCATAATTTTAATCTGCGACCGCAATGCACTCTTTCTGCGGTCCGCAGATTTGTAACTGCGGCCGCATCTTGCTCTTCTGCGGTCCTCACTTTTACTTCTGCGACTGCATAACTCTTCTTCTGCGGCCGCACAATTCTTGTGCGGTCCCTACTTTTTACGGACTTGGAATGCACATCTTTTAATTTTGCTCCTGGCTCAGCTTTTGCGGCCCCACAATTCATGTGCGGACTACACTTTGCACCAAACTCTGCTAGATTTTCCTTCACCATCTGCGTCCGCAGATGATATTCTGCGATCTGCACATTTGAGCTTCTGTCCCTTTTATGTCTTTGAGTTCAGAGTACTCCTTCTTGAGTTGGATTTCATCTCAGGAACTCATATTCCAATTAAGCACATTTCATCAATTTTGGGGAACACAATTAAACTCTTTTTGACTAAAACAAAAGCTAAAAGGCTCTAATAAGTAGTCAAAATCCCCCTTTATCAGTGGTCACGATCCAAAATTCATTAATGATCGTGATGGCACCTAACATCGCTATCAGAAAAGCCAACAATAATTGATTAACTCGATTATTCATTAGAATTTTGAAATCATAATTTTTCCTTCAATTAAATAATCAGAAATAAAATTTACAGAGTAAATAATAATGTTTTCCCAACTACAATACTGAACAACTCATAAATGCCCCCAAAACCCGGTGTCACAAGTTCTTGAGCATCAACTAGGAAGTAAAATAAAATACATCATCTGTCCGAAATACAAATTAGATAGGAAAAATACAAATAACTCTGAAGGAGACTCTGCTGGTTGTGGATTGTAACCTGAAATGCAGCTCGTGGCAAGTCCTCGCATCATCTGTGCCTCCGTGCCCAAAGTACCACCAGACATAAAAGTACCTGCACAAAATGTGCAGCAAGTGTATAATGAGTATGTAAATACATGTGTACCCAGTAAGTATCTAGCCTAACCACAGAGGAGTAGTGACGAGGGGTCGACATCGACACTCACTAATGGGTCCAATAATATCAGGTACGGTAAGGAGGTGAACAAATATGAGGCAGAGTAAATAAATAAAAAAAACAAGTGTAAATCTGTGGTACAATTATCCTCCTTACAATAAACGCGAGCTCTTAATTAGCAATTCCTCCTCAACCGGAGAATATATATGAATGTTTAATGGACCTCACCAAAGAGGTTGTTATATTTCGAATCATGGAAAGATCACTGATACTCTGGCTTCTTCCCAAATATTATGCACGATTCCATGAGGATATATGTATATATAAATGTCGAGGCGTACGACCCGATCCAACATAAATATTAAACTGTAAACTATCGAGGGTCGAACGACACAAACCATAGATGCATCTATTAACCTGTCGAGGCGAACGATCTGCTCCCATAAGAGTGTGGTACCTAAATCCTGCCAAGGCGAATGGCCCGATCCCATTAGAATAAGAAGTTTAAATGGGTCCTTGACCCCCACGCACGAATGAAAATGTGAGTAATAATTTTTAAGGAAAATTATTCGATGACAACACATAACGCGCGAGAAATCGGTAAGAGGAACATCATTATTCCGTGGAAAATCATAAAACTCACGAAAACTCTAAAATAGCAAGTCCATCACTCTAAGCATGTCTAGTCTCAAGTCATAATGCGAAATAAAAGAATTTAAACGATCAAGTATAATCCCTATAGTACAAGTACCACATGATGTAAACCTAAGTCTACCCGGATAATAACATGAATCTAACTACGTACGGACTCTCGTCACCTCGTGTGCACGTAGTACCTTCAAGAAGTTACACACATCAAATATATCACCTAGGGGCAGTTTCCCCCTCACAGAGTTAGAAATGAGACTACCTTACTCTGAATTTCCATAACCGGCTCCAACACCGCTCTAATACCTCAAACTGGTGCCCCTCGCTCAAAAACTAGTCAAACAATGTGCAAACAAATAAGAATATACTCTAATACTCATAATAAATCAATTTAGATAAATTTCCAACTCCGCTCGAAAAGTCAACAAAAATCACCCTCTGACCCACGTGCCTGGATTCCAAATTTTTTTGAAGATAACCATTACCCATAACCTCATGAACTCAAATATATAATTTATTTCCAATTCCATGCCCAAATTCGTGGTCAAAATCTAAAAATAAAAATTCTAGGTTTTCTATCGAAAATCCCACAATTTCCCCAAATATTTCCTCCTTAAATCCACATATAAACTTTACATTTAGCTCACAACAAGTGTGAAACTACTTACCTTGTGTTACATGGTGAAGACTCCTAAAAATTGCCCAAGAACCGAGCTCCAAAAATCCCAAATGAAAATGAAGAAATGACCAAGTTCGATCCTTTATATTTTGCCCAGTTTCCGCTTCTACGGATTACTTGACCGCATTTGCGGTCTAGCTTCTGCGGCTCTCCCATCGCTTCTCCGATCCAAGGCTTCCATCCCATTTTCGTATATGTGGTCTCCCATGCGCAGATGCGCATCCGTATCTGCGGGTATGTTTCCGCAATTGTGCCCCCAGGATTTTCTCTCATTCCCGCACCTGCGACGCACCTTCACATCTGCGTCCTCAAAGGTGCGGACAACCCTTTGCATCTGCAGTCACTGCCCAGCTTCTCTCAAACCGCACTTGCGGTCAAATTTGTGCAGGTGCGATTACACCATAGCTGGTGCACTTTAGCCATCCTTGAAGCATAAACTTGATCCGTTAACCATACGAAACAACCCCGAGGCCCGTTGTTTCCTCAACCAAACCTGCCAACAAGTCCTAAAACACCATACGGACTTAGTCGAGCCTTCAAATCACATAACACAATGCTAAAACCACGAATCACATCCCAATTCAAGTTTAATGAACTTTAGAACTTCAAACTTCTACATTTGATGCCGAAACCTATTAAATCACGTCTGATTGACTTCAAATTTTGCATACAAGTCACAAGTCATAATACATGAAGTGAAACTACTCAAGGCCTCAAACCGCCGAACGACGCGCTAGAGTTCAAAACGATCGATCGGGTTGTTACATTTCAGTGATCTCCTGATCACGAAGTGTATAACTGGCACAATCACTTAAGTACTCTATTTTGAGGGTTTTAGTTATTTTATCATGTTTTGAGATTTAGAGCTCAGATTTGCGGTATTTTGGAGGGAATTTTCACAATTTGGATTGGGGTAAGTGTTTTGACTTGGATATGATTATTATTCATCATTCTAACCTTGATTTTAGTATTTGAATGATGAATCTAAACGAAGAAATTGGAAATTTTGGCAAAGCTTTTCCAAAATAAAAAATGGGGATTTGAACCACAATTCAGATTAAGGTTTGAATGAAATTGGTATAGTTGGACTTGTATTCGAATTAACGCTCGAAATTTATGATTTTCTTCGGAATCTAGGAGGCGGGATCGGGTTGAGTTTTTGATTTTTATTAAAGATCGGAGTTTTATTAATTGGAATCGATTTATATAGTCACATTTAATATTATTGAGTTATTTTTGGCTAGATAACACCCGTTCAGAGGCCGATTTGAGAGGCGAGGGCTTTTTGGAGTATTGATTTAGCTTATTTGAGGTAAGTATCTTGCCTAACCTTGTGTGGGGAATACCCCTTAGGGTTTGGCCATAATTGCTTATTTGAGTTATGTGGAATGCGACGTATACATGAGGTGATGAGAGTGTACATGGGTGTTGTGTGTGACTCGTGACTAGAATATACCTTAGGCTATTAATATGCCTTAGTTGAGGATGTATTATATATGAACCATGCTTAATCACTTTGTGGCTATTTGAACATGTTCATTACAATTGTTTTTAGTCGTAGTAATACTTTATTTGTTAAATACCTATCACTTTACTATTTTTCTTGTCCTTGTGCACTTGTTGATAAACTATGAACATATCCATCATAAAAACTTTGGCATTATTATTTGTGATTTAATGATACATGTGGAATATGTTAAGCGGATTATTTTGACATTGGAACGAGGTCTTTGTCGTTCGAGCACGAGGCTTCTTCTGTGCAAGTGTGAATGATATGTGCACGAGTTCTTTGCCATGTGATCATGCTCAACTATGTCTAATAAAAGACTAAACGAGCGTTGTAAATATAATCCGGGGTATTATGCCCAGAGTCGATCCCACAGGGAATTTACGTATCAATCAAGTCTTTAGAATACGCAACTATTACTCAATCAATTCTCTCAAGACTTTTTAATATAAATTGGTGATGTTTTACTAATTTTACTGACAATAATAATAAATAGCAATTACTAACGATGTGTTGTAAATAATGATGATAAAGGTCTAAGGTTATGGTTTCCCCCGTTGGTGAACTTACTTCTCGGATACTTCTTATAGTTTGATTAGTTGTCTCTATCAATCATGAACACTCTATCTACCATAAATCTCTCTCAAGTAATTATGATAATTTACTATACGCACTCTTTCAAGTTACCCTAGCTAGATTGCATTATAGTTCACTTTAGATTGCACCCCAGGTATCGTTATCTCCAATCCAACCTTTAAACCCTCGGTTATGACTTTCGTCTATACTCTGGGAGTGGTGTTGTTCAAACAATTGCCTAAATATGCACTCTCTCTTCAGTAGATACACACTAGTTAGGCACATCTAATTGATGGCCATTCAATTAGCTACAATAAGAACGTAATTGAACAAATAGAGATGAACAATCAACCAAACTATATTAATATCACCACAAGTTGGTCCCCCAACGGGTTCCACCAAAACCCTAGATTAAGAAAGTTAGCTACTCATATTCATAAATATCAAATCTAAAATAACTTGCATAATTGAATTACAGAGTAATGAACTAAGGAGATAAAAATCAATGTTTTTGCTTTGTTGAGTAGTAATCCATAGGTTTTTCTTCACTTTGATGATTTCCTCTCTTCGAATCCTTCGTATGTATTCCCCATCTCGTTAAGTTGTGTTTTANAAACACTTAAACTTGTCAAAACTCGGAATTGACCGAAACAGGGGCCTGGCGTTTGGGCCCTGGCGCCTGGATAACGCCAGGCTAAGGCTGGCGTTTGGACTCTAACGCCTGGCTAACGCTAAGTAGGGTCAGGCGTTTGGGCTCTGGCGCCCGGTTTAGCCCAGTGCACTCCTCCTCGCCTCTTGAGTGTATTTTCGATGTATTTGCATCCATTTAGCTCGGTTTCCATCTCCAATTCACCTACACATGAAATAGACTCTATTATGCACATAAAAGTGTATTTTTATCATTAACACACATAAAATGTAGGGCATATATCATGTTAAACCATGAATTCTAGCCTCGCATCAATACCCCACACTTAAACATTTGCTCGTCCTCGAGCAATCAAACTACACTCATGTACACAACTTATTAAGCAAATCTCTTAACACGTTATACCAAGAATATTTAAAACAGTTCAAGCACAAAGGTGTGACATCCTCGCCTCAATAATCGACTCACAAATACCATGCTTTATTCACAATTCACTAACTACTCTAACATAGAGGTCAACAACATTACCTTTCCTTCATAAATCACGTTCCCTCACCAAAGCAAAGAGCTAGTTCCTCACACAATAAAATTTAAGAACACTTAGGAACTCAAGATAGAAAGAATTCACTCGCTCTCAGAAATAACATTCATATGCCACAAAAGATGCACCATAGGCTTGCCCGTAGTGTACTACTCTACTAATCGAGCTCATTCAGTCTAGGATCAAGTAGGACTTTATTTGGTTGTAATGTAGGCTGCGGGACGGGTAGGATACATTTAGATATAAGAGTGACTACACCTCCCTAAGCACTTTAATACATATACTTTAGCGTTCAACCTCAAACTTATATTAAGCCAAACTCCACCTTCACATCAATGTTATTACCCCATACTTCTTTAAGCACAATTACATCAAGAGTCACCACATATATTTTTCTTTCACAACAATACAACTATTTATTTTCTATATTTTTTTTTCTTTTTCTCAAGTGACTCTTACTTTTTCGAACAGTGCACCTTTCTCCGCATTTCAATTATTCCCCTCAAAAACCAACCTACCACCCCACACTTTAACTTTTCCATATTTCATCACTTTTTCAGTGCTTACGAGAGGTGACAAGGTTCAAATATATGATCGATTCAAACAAAGGGGTATGGCTTGTAATGTGGTTGCCAAAGAAACAGGATTATAGGCTCAACGGGGTTAACTACGATACATAACAATTAGGTGGGTAAAATATAGATTGCTGGCTCAACAAAGAAATTCCTATATCACTTCCAAGAATGAACAAAACTTCTATTTCGCTTTGCACACACACGGGGCAAGTTCTATACATCAAATGCAATGAACAGAATAGCATACAAACCTCACACACACACANAAAACCCTTGGAAAAGAACCGTGGTCCAAAGAAAAACCAAGGAGGAATTACGACACTTCCTAAAAAAAAAAATCTTTTTGGTCTTTTCGTTAGACTTACTTCCCTCAAGAAAACTGTCTAAGAGATCCATCGTCAGGAAGAGTCAATAATAAATTAAGTTTTTTTTTAAGATGATAAAACAAAACATAAAAGCTAAAACAAACAAACAAACCTAAAAACCTAAAGGCTAAAAACAAACAAACAAACTACAACATTTCACTGAACATAAAAGCTAAAACTAAACGAAATAAAACACAAACAAACAACGTAATTCACACAAAACATATATACGCAGCCAATGATGTCAGTTTCCCGGGTGAGTTGTTGATCAATAATGTGGTCAAAGTTGGCCTCAACTACTACATTGCTATCTAGCAGGAACTGGGTCAGGAAATTCGGGAAAGGGATTCGATCAATTTTATTGTTGTTACGCACCAACCCCATTTGGTAGAGAATTAGGTGGCCCACATTCACTTGCTGCCCAGTCATTAAGAAGTAGAGCACACTAATCCTCTCTCGGCTGATTAAGGTGTCATGGGTGCATGGTAGTATCCGTGCATTAAGGCAACAGAGCCATCCGATATAACTATACCCAGTTTACCTTGCTACGAGGGCGGGGATAGCTGATTGACTTTCTCCAGAGTGACTTTTTTCTTTGCTCTTCGACAGCCCTAACAAGTCACTTGAAGCTCTGCCCTTTGCTTTGCCCCGTGCTGTCTTCCTCCAGTTGCCCCCACCCAATAGCCAATAGGCCGAAAAAGGTTGCAGTCAATTGCCCTTCCCGTTATCATCAAACAAAAGACTACCATACACGCCTTTTGCCGGCAAGCTACCCTCGCCTACCTCATCTATAGGCATTTCTATCCGCCCGCGCGCGAGATCAGATCGACTACTCTACTACCATCATCAGTTTCAGCCATACCTGTGTTTCAACCTTCATCTTCTTCTTGGGAAATATTTTATGTCGATTAGTGGATCTATCCCGAATCCAGGCAGCCTTGGAATAAACCCCACAAAGTGTATGCCTCACTTCTCTATATTTAGGATGGCGGATAAATTGCTCTAGAGGCTCCACCGGAACATTTGGTGCACCTAAGAAA
>ML412511.1:9273-84451 GCA_005239525.1 Nicotiana knightiana | reverse complement strand
GGGGGGGGGGGGGGGTCTAATCATTTGTAAGCACATCAGATTAACACTATTCAAAGCAATATATTATACTATTCTTTAAGTTCTCAATACTCTGCTATTGTAACAGCCCGGCCGGTCGTTTCGAGAGCTATAACCCCGATCCCTTGTTTACTACTTCCCCAGTGTCATTTTCTACTTATGTGTCTTGCCGGAAGGTGTTGGTTGTGGTTTCAGAGTGTTTTGGGACACTTAGTTCCTAAACGGAAGCTTAAGTGTTAAGATTTTCACCGTATTTGAAACTGTGTGAAGACGACCCCGGAATGGAGTGTTTTCAGTTTCGTTAGCTCCGTTGAGTAATTTTGAACTTAGAGGCGTGTCCAGATTGTGTTTTGGAGGTCTGTAGCTCATTTAGGATTGAAATGGTGAAAGTCAATTTTTTTGGAGATTTGACTGGTAGTGGACTTTTTGATATCGGGATCCGATTCCCGTTTTGAAAGTTTGATAGGTCCGTAATGATGAATAAGACTTGTGTGCAAAATTTGGGGTCAATCGTATGTGGTTTGGTAGGTTTCAGCATCAGTTGTAGAAAGTTAAAGTTTCAAGTTCTTTAAGTTTGAATCAGAGGGTGATTTGTGTTTTTAGCATTGTTTGATGTGATTCGAGGGCTCGACTAAGTTCGTATGGTGTTTTAGGACTGGTTGGTATGATTGGTTGAGGTTCTGGGGCCTCGGATGAGTTTCAGATACTTAACAAAATGAGATTTGGACTTAGGCATGTGCTATAGATTATTGGTTTTTGGTGTTTCGCACATGCAGAAGGGAAACCGCATGTGCGGACTCGCACATGCGGATGAAAAGGCGTAGATGCAGAATTTGGCAGCCCAAGCTGGGTTCACAAGTGGGGAGGTACATGCGCAAAAGCGGCCTTGCTTCTGCGGTTGGTCTGTGCACAGGTGCGGTGTGAGTCACAGGTGTGACTCCCTTTGTCGCAGGTGCGACTCCCTTTGTCGCAAGTGCGGCTACCTTTATAGCAAGAGCGGATCCACAGGTGCGGTCCTCCTTTCGCAGATGCGGACCCAGGGGACTTAAGTTAAGTCCGCACCTGCGATGGAATTTCCGCAGGTGCGGCAACGCATGTGTGGTTTGAGGCTTGCAGAAGGGAGATTTCTGGGCAGAAAATAAGATTCAAGGGTTTGATTTCACATTTCGATTTTGGAACTTTGAGAGCTCAGTGTGAAGCGATTTTTCGAGGTTTCTTCAAGAAGATTGTTGGGGTAAGTGATTCTAACTCGGATTGGGCTATATTTCATGAATTGATTGCTATTTTTATCTTCTAATTAGGGATTTGGGTTGGAAATTTGGGGGAAAATGGTAAAAAACTACTTAGACTAAAGTTTCGAGTTTTGGAAGGCGATTTGAGGTCGGATTCGAGTAATTCTTGTATGGTTAGACTCGTGAGTGAATGAGTGTTCGTATTTTATGACTTTTACCGATTCCAAGACGTGGGCCTCGAGAGGATTTTTGGGACAATTCCTAATTTCTCGCTTTAGCTTAGATTTCATTGACTAGATTAGTTTCTTATAGCTATATTTATGGTATGTATTTGATTTTGGCTAGATTTGGGCCATTCGGAGTCGGATATTCATGGGAAGAGCATTGCTGCCGATTGATTTAGCTTGGTTCGAGGTAAGTGGCTTGCCTAACCTTGTGTGGAGAAAATCCCCTTCGGATTTGGTACTGATATTAATATGTGAGTGCCGTGTACGTGAGGTGACGAGTGCGTACACGAGCTATTTGTTTCAAAACCTGATTTTTACCGAGTAATTACCTATTTTCACCTTAATTGAAAATACTAGCATGTGTAGTTACCCTGTTAGCCTATAATAACATGGCTACGTGTCTTAATTGCTTAACTGAACTCCTTGCAACATGCTTAGTGAATTTCTGCTTCTTTTCCCAACCTGTACTTAGTCCAAACTGTAGATTCTCTTGCTGTACTTATTATCTGTAATTTTCTGCGATGTGTATTTACTTTGGGACTACGGGACGGTATTCGGGGAGATCCCCCTACATGTTTCCTTTTGAGACTACGGAACGGTATCCCGGGAGATTCCCCTGCACATTTACTTTTGAGACTACGAGGTGGTACCTCGGGAGTTCTCCCTGCATATTTACTTTTGGGACTACGAGACGGTATCTCGGGAGATCACCTGTTATTTATTTCCGCATGTTGTATTGTTATTTCATTATTTTTTCTTTGTTGTTCTCTAGTGTCTTATTATACTGTTTTATTCTCCTGCGTTATTTATTATAAACCAGTGGGCCTGACCTAACCTCGTTACTACTCAGTCGAGGTTAAGCTTGGCACTTAGTGGGTACCAATTGTGGTGTACTCAAGCTACTCTTCTGCACATCTTTTTGTGTGCATATTCAGGTGCTCATTATTAGCCGCATACCAGTGAGTCGAGACAACTTGAGAGACTTCAAGGTATTTCTTCCGCGTCCACAGACCTCGGAGTCCCCTTCTATTGTTCCCCGTGTCAAACACTTATTGTATTTTCTTTTATTAGACTCCGGTGTATAGAGATATTATTTCCTTTCTATAGCTTGTGACTCATGATGTTCCGGGTTTTGGGAAAGTTGTTTACGTTAGTGTATTGGTTATTGTACATGTCGAGCGACATTGTTATTGGTTATCTAGTATTTATTGCAGTTAGATGTTAACCTTTGCTTCCATTATTGTTATTTTCTATAAATTGTTAGGCTTGCTTAATCGTAGAGACTAGGTACCATCACGACATGTTTCGGAGGGATGTTTGGGTTGTGACAAGTTGGTATTAGTGCTCTAGGTTCATAGGTGTCGTGAGTCACAAGTCGGTTTATTGGAGTCTCGCGGATCGGTACGGAGACGTCCGTATTCATCTTCGAGAGGCTATGGAGTTGTTAAGAACAATTATACTTCTTTGATTCCTTGTCGTGCGAAGTTGTTGGCATCAAATTTTAAACTTCTCTATTCTATTCTTTCTCACAGATGATGAGGACCCGTACCCAAGGATCTGGCGACCAGGCATCCGCTCCCCCTGCTAGAGCCGCCAGAGGCTGGGGTAGAAGACGACCAACAACTCCAGCTGGAGGGCAGACATCAGAGGTGCCTATTGCTGCACCAGCCCTCCAGGAGACTCTGGCCCAGTTCATGAGCATGTTCAGCACCTTAGTTCAGGCTGGATTGATTCCATTAGCTCCCACCACATCTCAGGATGGGGGAGGGGCACAGACTCCCGCAACCCGTACTCATGAGCAAAGGGTCCAGGTTGACCAGGCCCCAGAGTTCATCCCTATGCAACTGGTAGCTGTGGTTCAGAACGCGACTAGGACAACCGCTTCTGAGGTGGAGCATCTCAGACTTGAGAGGTACAAAAAGTACCACCCACCTACCTTCAGCAGATTGGCTACAGATGATGCTCAAGGTTTTCTGGAGGAGTGTCATCGTATTCTCCGTACTATGGGTGTAGCGGAGACGAGTGGGGTCTCTTTTACCACATTCTAGCTTAGAGGAGCAACCTATAAGTTGTGGCGTTCTTATGAGTTGAGTAGTCCGGATGAGGCACCTTCACTTACATGGACTCATTTCTCGGACATGTTTTTGAGAGAGTATGTCCCTCAGAGCCTCATGGTGCGTGGAGTTTAAGTAGCTGCGCCAGGGTGCTATGACTATGTCAGAGTATGCAGCCCGTTTTAGTGATTTGGCCCGACATGCACCGGCCTTGGTTGCCACCGTTCGAGAGAGGGTTCATCATTTTATTAAGGGGCTCCACCCCAGCATCCGGATCAGTATGCACCGGGAGTTGGAGATGGATATTTTTCAACAGGTTGTGAGTATTGCCAGGAGATTGGAGGGCAAGCTTGCCCGGGACAAAGAGGAGAGAGAGGCCAAGAGGTCTCGAGAGTCTGACACTTACAATGATACTCGTTCCTGAGCTGCATTTGACATGGTAAGGGTTATGTGAGTCGCCCCGTTCATTCAGCTCATCCAGCCTCCAGTGGTGTTCCAGCCCCTTCTAAGACCAGGAGCCTTATTATGCACCGCCAGTATCTAGTATGCCTCCTGCTCGGGGTGCTTTTAGCGGCCAGTTCAGCAGACCTGGCTCGAGTTAGTCACAACAGCCACGCCCCCGAGGGGTTTTTTTGAGTGTGGCGACACTCGCCGTATGATGAGAGATTACCCCAGACTTATGAGGGGTGTACCACTGCAGACTTTGCAGCCACCACGTGATCCACTGGGTCCTCAAACTATGATTCCAGCACCAGCTACCGCCCTACCTACTCAGCCAGCTCGAGGTGGACGTCGAGGAGGATGAGGTATCCCTAGAGGGGGAGGCCAGGCCATGTATTATGCTCTTACGACTCGTACATAGGCATTTGCTTCCAACTCTATCATTACATGTATTGTCCTAGTCTGTCATAGAGATGCGTCGGTATTATTTGACCCATGATCTACATATTCCTATGTGTCCTCTTATTTTGCCCCATATTTGGGCGTATCTCAGGATTCTTGAGTTCCCCTGTTTATGTGTCTACTCTTGTGGGAGATTCTCTTGTTGTTGACCGCATGTATCAGTCGTGTTTGATTGCTCTTAGTGGTTTTGAGACCACAACCAATTTATTATTGCTCAGTATGGTGGACTTCGATGTTATCTTGGGCATAGACTGGTTGTCGCTGCATTATGCTATTCTTGATTGTCACGCTAAGACCGTGACGCTGGCTATGCTGGGTTTACCATGATTAGAGTGGAGGGGTACTTTAGAGTATACTCCTAGCAGAG
Organism: Nicotiana knightiana; assembly: GCA_005239525.1. Classification (NCBI taxonomy): domain Eukaryota; kingdom Viridiplantae; phylum Streptophyta; class Magnoliopsida; order Solanales; family Solanaceae; genus Nicotiana; species Nicotiana knightiana. The sequence continues at coordinate 79,650 of ML412511.1, read as the reverse complement.
TTATTTCATTTCTTAAGGCTCAACAAATGGTTCAGAAGGGGTGTGACGCGTATCTAGCTTATGTGAGAGATGTCAGTATTGATACCCCTAAAATTGAGTCTGTTCCGGTAGTGAGAGACTTCCCAGATGTGTTTCCAGCTGATCTTCTGGGCATGCCGCCCGATAGAGATATTAATTTTGGCATTGATTTGTTGTCGGCCACTCAGCCCATCTCTATTCCTCCATATCGTATGGCTCCTCCTGAGTTGAAGGATTTGAAGGAGTAGTTACAGAGGTTGCTTGATAAGGGCTTCATTTGGCCCAGTGTGTCACCTTGGGGTGCTCCGGTCTTGTTTGTGAAGAAAAATGATGGTTCTATGCGTATGTGCATTGATTATTGCCAGCTGAACAAAGTTACAGTGAAGAACAAGTATCCATTACTTTGTATTGATGACTTATTTGATCAGCTACAAGGTTCCAGGGTGTTTTTCAAGATTGACTTACATTCATGCTATCATCAGTTGAAGATTCGGGAGCCATATATCCCGAAGACTGCTTTCAGGAATCAATATGGTCACTACGAGTTTATTGTGATGTCCTTTAGGCTGACCAATGCCCCGGAAGCTTTTATGCATTTGATGCACAGTGTGTTCCAACCTTATCTTGACTTCTTCATAATTGTGTTCATTGACGACATTCTGGTGTACTCCCGGTCTCGGGAGGATCATGAGCAACACTTGAGCACTGTGCTTCAGACCTTGAGAGAAAAGAAGTTATATGCAAAATTTTCAAAGTGTGAGTTTTGGCTGGACTCAGTGGAATTCTTGGGTCATGTAGTATCGAGTGATGGGATCAAGGTGGATCCGAAGAAGGTGGAGGCAGTGCAGAGTTGGCCTAGGCCGTCATCCGCTACGGAGATCCAGAGTTTTCTTGGGTTGGCGGGGTATTACCATCGTTAATAGAGGGATTCTCACCTACTGTAGCACCTATGACCAGGCTGACCCAGAAGGGTGCTCTGTTCAGGTGGACAGAGGAGTGTGAGGAGAGCTTTCAGAAGCTCAAGACATCTTTGACTATAGCCCCAGTATCAGTATTGCCTACAAGTTCGGGGTCTTAAAATGTATATTGTGATGCGTCACGGATTGGTCTTGGCACAGTGTTGATGCAGGATGGTAGGGTGATTGCCTACACGTCCAGACAGCTGAAGGTGCATGAGAAGAACTATCCTGTCCACGACCTTGAGTTAGCAGCTATTGTTCATGCCTTGAAGATTTGACGGCACTACTTGTACGGTGTTCTCGTGAGATTTACACCGGTCATCGGAGTTTGCAGCATCTGTTCAAGTAAAAAGATCTTAACTTGCATCAGCGGAGATGGTTGGAGATACTTAAGGACTATGATATCATAATTTTGTACCACCCGAGGAAGGAAAATATGGTGACCGATGCTTTGAGTCACCGGGCGGAGAGCTTGGGAAGTTTATCATATCTACCTGCAGCAGAGAGTCCATTAGCATTGGACGTTCAGGCCTTATCCATCCAGTTTGTGAGATTGGATATTTCTGAGCCAAGTCGAGTATTGGCTAATGTGGTCTCTCGGTTTTCTCTTTATGATTGTATCAGGGAGCGTCAGTATAATGACCCCCATCTGCTCGTCCTTAAGGACACAGTCCAACACGGTGATGCTAAGGAGGTCACTATTGGGGATGATGGTGCATTGAGGATCCAGGGCAAGCTATGTGTGCCCAATGTAGATGGCTTGCGTGAGTTGATTCTTCAGGAGGCTCACAACTCGCGGTACTCCATTCATCCGGGTTCCGCGAAGATGTATCAGGACTTGAGGCAGTATTACTGGTGAAGGAGGATGAAGAAAGACATAGTGGAGTATGTAACTCAGTGTCTAAATTGCCAGCAGTTGAAGTTTGAGCACCAGTGTCCAGGTGAGTTTCTTCAGAAGTTAGAGATTCTTGAGTGGAAATGGGATTGGATCACTATGGATTTCGTTGTTGGACTCCCTCGGACTCAGGGGAGGTTTAATGCATTTTGGTTGATTGTGGATAGGCTGACCAAGTCAACTAATTTCATTCATGTGATGGCTACCTATTCTTCCCAGCAGCTGGCTCGAATCTATACTCGCAAGATCGTCAGGCTTCATGGCGTGCCGATATCTATCATCTCTGATTGGGGTACACAGCTTATATCACGGTTCTGGAGGGCCGTACAGCATGAGTTGGGGTACTTGAGTGGAGCTGAGAAAAACATTTCACCCTCAGATGGACGTACAGTCCGAGCGCACTATTTAGATATTAGAGGATATGCTTTGTGCATGTGTGATGGGGTTTGGAGGGTCGTGGGATCAGTTCTTGCCACTTGTAGAGTTTTCCTACAACAACAGTTATCAGTCGAGCATCCAGATGGCACCGTATGAGGCTCTGTAAGGTAGGTGGTGTCGATCCCCAGTGGGTTGGTTCGAGCCAGGCGAGGCTAGATTATTGGGTACAGACTTGGTTCAGGATGCCCTAGATAATGTGAAGGTGATTCAGGATCGACTTTGCACAGCCGTGTCTAGATAGAAGAGTTATGCGGATTGGAAGGTTCGCGATGTTGCATTCATGGTTGAAGAGCGGGTCTTGCTCCGAGTATCGACTATGAGGGGCGTTATGAGGTTCGGGAAGAAGGGCAAGCTAAGCCCAAGGTTCATTGGTCCCTTTGAGTTGTCGAGGTTGCTTACGAGATTGCCTTACCTCCCAGTCTAGCAGGAGTTCACCCGATATTCCACGTTTCTATGCTCCAGAAGTATCACGGTGATCCGGCTCATGTGTTGGATTTCAGCTCAATCCAGTTGGACAAGGATCTATCTTATGTTAAGGAGCTAGTGGATATTATGGACAGGCAGGTCAGAAAGCTAAGGTAAAAGAACATTGCTTCCGTGAAGGTGTAGTGGATGGGTCAACTGGTCGAGGAGGCGACTTAGGAGACCGAGCATGATATGCGCAACCATTATCCTCATCTTTTCACCACTTTAGGTATGTCTCTATACTCGTTCTAGGATGAACAATTATTTTAAGAAGGGGAGGATGTAACGACCCGGCCGACCGTTTCGAGAGTTATAGCCCCGATCCCCTATTTACTGCTTCCCCCGTGTCATTTTCTACTTATGTGTCTTGCCGGGAGGTGTTGGTTGTGGTTTCAGAGTGTTTTGGGACACTTAGTTCCTAAACAAAAGCTTAAGTCTTAGGATTTTGATCGTAGTCAGAACTGTGTGAAGACGAACCTAGAATGGAGTTTCGTCGATTTCATTAGCTCCATTGAGTGATTTGGACTTAGGGGCGTATCCGGATTGTGTTTTGTAGGTCTGTAGCTCATTTAAGTTTGAAATGGCGAAAGTCAAATTTTTTGGAGATTTGACCGATAGTGGACTTTTTGATATCGGGGTCTGATTCCAGTTCCGGAAGTTGGAGTAGGTACGTAATGATGAGTATGACTTGTGTGCAAAATTTAGGGTCAATTGGCTTTGGTTTTGTAGGTTTCGACATCAGTTGTAGAAAGTTGAAGTTTCAAGTTCTTTAAGTATGAATCAGACGGTGATTTGTGTTTTTAGCATTGTTTGATGCGATTCGAGGGCTCAACTAAGTTCGTATGGTATTTTAGGACAGGTTGGTATGTATGGTTGAGGTCCCAGTGCCTCGGGTGTGTTTCAGATGCATAACAGAATGAGATTTGGACTTAGGCATGTGTTGTAGATTGTTGGTTTCTGGTGTTTTGCACCTGCGGAAGGGAAACCGCAGGTGCAGACTCGCACGTGCGGATGAAGAGGCGCATATGCGGAATTTGGCAGCCTAAAATGGGTTTGCAGGTGCGGAGGTAAGTGCACAGAAGTGGCCTCGCTTCTGCGGTTTGTCAATGTGCAGGTACAGCGACTCCCTTTGTCACATGAGCGGATCCGCAGGTGCGGACCCAAGGGAATTATGTTAAGTCCGCACCTGTGATGAAGTTTCTGTAGGTGTGGCACAACAGGTGCGATTTGAGGCTCGCCGAAGCGAGATTGCTGGGCAGAAAATAGTTTCGAGGGTTGATTTCCCATTTCAATTTTGGGACTTTGAGAGCTCGGTGTGAGGCGATTTTTCGAGGTTTCTTCAAGAAGATTGTTGGGGTAAGTGATATTAACTCAGATTGGGATTTATTTCATGAATATATTGCTATTTTATCTTCTAATTATGAATTTGGGTTGGAAATTTGGGGGAAAATGGTAAAAGAAACTTCTTAAACTAAAATTTTGAGTTTTGGAAGGCAATTTGAGGTCGGATTCGAGTAATTCTTGTATGGTTAGACTCGCGAGTGAATGTGTGTTCGTATTTTGTGGCTTTAACCCGATTCTAAGACGTGTTCTTGTGGAGGCTTTTTGGGATGCTTTCCTAATTTCTCGCGTTAGCTTAGATTTCAATGACTAGATTGGTTTCTTATAGCTATATTTATGGTATGTAATTGATTTTGGCTAGATTCGGGCAATTCGGAGTCAGATATTCATGGGAAGAGCATTGCTACCGATTGATTTAGATTAGCTCGAGGTAAGTGTCTTGCCTAACCTTGTGTAGGAGAAATCCCCTTAGGATTTGGTACTGATATTAATATGTGAGCACCGTGTACGCGAGGTGACGAGTGTGTACACGGGATATTTGTTGCAAAACCTGATTTTTACTGAGTAATTACCTATTTTCACCTTAATTGAATATACTAGCATGGTGTAGTTACCCTATTAGCCTAGAATAACATGTCTACGTGTCTTAATTGCTTAACTGAACTCCTTGCAGCATTCTTAGTGATTTTTTGCTTCTTTTTCCGACTTGTAATTAGTCTAAACTATAGATTCTCTTGCTGTACTTATCATCTGTAAATGTCAGCACTATTTATTTACTTTGGGACTACGAGATGGTATCCCGAGAGATCCCTCTGCATATTTACTTTTGGGACTACGAGACGGTATCACGGGAGATCCTCCTCCACATTTACTTTTGAGACTACGAGGCGGTACCTCGGGTGTTCTCCCTGCATATTTACTTTTGGGACTACGAGACAGTATCTAGGGAGGTCTCCTGTTGTTTATTTTTGCGTATTGTACTGTTATTTCATTGTCTTTCCTTTTTAACTCTAGTCTTTTATTATACATTTTTATTCTCTAGCGTTATTTATTATAAACCAGGTGCGGCCCTCCTCTCGCAGATGCAGACCCAGGGGGCTTAAGTTAGGTTTTCACCTGTGATGGAATTTCCGCAGGTGCGGCACCGCAGGTGTGGTTTGAGGCTCGCAGAAGCGGGATTGCTGGGCAGAAAATAAGTTTCGAGGGTTTGATTTCCCATTTCGATTTTGGAACTTTGAGAGCTCAGTGTGAGGCGATTTTTCGAGATTTCTTCAAGAACATTGTTGGGTAAGCGATTCCAACTCGGATTGGGCTATATTTCATGAATCTATTGCTATTTTTATCTTATAATTAGGGATTTGGGTTGGAAATTTGGGGAAAATGGTAAAAAAATTCTTAGACTAAAGTTTCGAGTTTTGGAAGGCGATTTGAGGTCGATTCGAGTAATTCTTGTATGGTTAGACTCGTGAGTGTATGGGTGTTCATATTTTGTGACTTTTACCCGATTCCGAGACGTGGGCCTCGGGAGGCTTTTTTGGATGATTTCTAATTTCTCGCTTTAGCTTATATTTCATTGACTAGATTAGTTTCTTATAGCTATATTTATGGAATGTAATTGATTTTGGCTAGATTTGGGCCATTCGGAGTCAGATATTCGTGGGAAGAGCATTGATGTCGATTGATTTAGCTTGGTTCGAGGTAAGTGGCTTGTCTAACCTTGTGTGGGGAAAATCCCCTTAGGATTTGGTACTGATATTAATATGTGAGCGTCATTTACGCGAGGTGACGAGTGCGTACATGAGCTGTTTGTTTCAAAACCTGATTTTTACTGAGTAATTACCTATTTTCACCTTAACTAAATATACTAGCATATGTAGTTACCATGTTAGCCTATAATAACATGGCTACGTGTCTTAATTGCTTAACCTTGCAGCATGCTTAGTGAATTTCTGCTTCTTTTCCCGACCTGTACTTAGTCTAAACTGTAGATTTTCTTGTTGTACTTATTGTCTGTAAGTTCCTGCGTTGTGTATTTACTTTGGGTCTATGGGACGGTATCTGGGGAGATCCCCCCGCCTGTTTACTTTTGAGACTACGGGACGGTATCCCGGGAGATTCCCCTGCATATTTACATTTGAGACTACGAGGCGGTACCTCGGTGTTCTCCCTGCATATTTACTTTTAGGACTAGGAGACGGTATCTCGGGAGATCCCCTGTTATTTATTTCCGCTTGTTGTACTGTTATTTCATTATGTTTCCTTTTTTGAAATCTAGTCTCTTATTATACTGTTTTATTCTCCTGCGTTATTTATTATAAACCAGTGGGCCTGACCTAGCCTTGTCACTACTTGACCGAGGTTAGGCTTGGCACTTACTGGGTACCAATTGTGGTGTACTCATGCTACTCTTCTTCATATGTTTTTGTGTGCAAATTCAGGTGCTCGTTATCAGCCGCATTATCAGTGAGTCGAGACAGCTTGGGAGACTTCATGGTATATCTGTCGTTCACAGTCCTCGGAGTCCCCTTCTATTCTTCCCCGTGTCAAACACTTTTTGTATTTTCTTTTATTAGACTTCGGTGTATAGAGATATTATTTCCTTTGTGTAGCTTGTGAGTCATGATGTTTCGGGTTTTGGGAAAGCTGTGTACGTTAGTTTTTTGGTTATTGTACATGTCGAGCGACATTGTTATTGGTTATCCAGTATTTATTGCAGTTAGATGTTAAACTTTTCTTCCATTATTGGTACTTTCTGTAAATTGTTAGGCTTACCTAGCCGTAGAGACTAGGTGCCATCGCAACGTGTTTCGGAGGGATGTTTGGGTCGTGATAGATGTTCAATTCATATTTTCAATAGCGTACTGAGTTGGTTCAAGGGAGATGTATTTGGTTTGATTTATTTTTATATATATTCAATTTCTAATATCAATTTGCATATTTTCTCAATTTGTGCCAAGCGAAATCACGTATCCTTAAAACCACACACAAATTTAATTGTTATCCATTTATAGGGTAAACATCTTGGCTCCCACCATGGGTGTAAGGATAATAGTGATTTCCTGGAGCTAATTTTTGTAACACACCATTTTATACTTGTTCTTGTGAGCGTTTCTGATTCCAGGATCAGCATATCGAACTCTCAAGCAGTACCCACACAGACCGACAATGGCCTTGGTTTTCGTGGCGTAAACGACAACATAGCCGCCCCATGGGACCTCGGCGGGGTCAACAAAGTGCCTCCAGCTGACCTCGATGGGATTCCGGTCGCAGTCCCAATCGACGTCAGTTCTCATATTGCCATTTATGCAAATCTAGCCGTCGACCTCGAGAATAGCGTCTGTAGAGACGTTCGATCAGCCTGTCAGAATGCACAGGGCGACGAAGAAGGCGAAATCAGCCTTTGAATAATATTCAAAATGTTGCAGGCTCAACAAGCTGCAATAGCACAACTCTAAAATCAAAACAATGCATCGAGCAGGGTCGAGCCCGAGCCATCACAGGAAGTTGTTCATAAGGTCGAACCGGTGTGGGGAAGATCAAACAAAAATGATCAGGGTCTGACTCCGCTATCATGAAGATGCTCGAGGAGCTAACAAAGCGTATCGAATCAGGGGAAAAGAAAATTGAAGCAAATGATAAGAAGGTAAAAATAAATAACTCCAGAGTTGATCAAATCCCGGGGGCACCACCGATTTTGAAGGGTTTGGATTCAAAGAAGTTCGTGCAAAAGACCTTCCCCCCAAGAACGGCTCCTAAACTTATTCCCAAGAAGTTCCGTATGCCGAAAATGCCCAAGTATAATGGGACTACCGACCCCAACGAGCATGTCACTTCTTACACATACGTAATTAAAGGGATCGATCTAGAGGACGATGAGATCTAGTCCGTATTGTTGAGAAATTCAGGGAGACCCTATCAAAGGGAGCAATGATATGGTACCATAACCTGCCACCCAACTCCATCGATTCTTTTGCCATGCTCGAAGATTCTTTCGTTAAAGCACACGCCGGGGCCGTAAAGGTCGAGAATAGGAAGTCGGGCCTCTTCAAAGTGAAGCAGAAAGACAATGAGATGCTAAAAGAGTTTGTATCTCGATTCCAGATGGAACGCATGGATCTACCACCGGTTGCCGATGATTGGGCTGTTCAGGCCTTCACTCAAGGATTAAATGTACGATGCTCGGTGGCCTAACAACAGTTAAGCTAGAACTTCATCGAATACCCAGCTGTCACCTGGGCCAATATGCATAATCAGTACCAATCAAAGATTATGGTTGAAGACGACCAATTGGGAACTCCTTCCAGGTACGTTTATCCTGTCAAGCCCGTCGGCAGAGTTAAAAGGGATATTGATCGGGAGCCACGGTCAAACAGAGATCGTCACCAGCCATACAGTGGAGATCGAATAAATAATGGGCCTGTACGCAACCCCGTTCGAGGTGATAGAAGAAATGATCAAGGTTAGAGCTCTCGAGGGTTCATGAGCAAGAGTGGTTTCGACATGAATGTCGAGCCCAAAGAAGGACCGCGGCTGTCGGAATACAACTTCAACATTGATGCGTAAGCTATCGTGTCAACCGTCAGGCGCATCAAAGACACTAGGTGCCCCTGACCTCTGCAGACTGATCTGACCCAGAGAAATCCTAATCAAATGTGCAAATATCATGGTACCCATGGCCATAGAACAGAAGATTGCAGACAAATATCATGGTATTCAACAAGGGGCATCTTCGGGAATTCTTAAGCGATCGGGCTAAGAACCACTTCAGAAATAGTGACTCAAACAGGAAAAATGAGAAAGAGGAGCCGCAACACGTAATCCACATGATTGTTTGAGGGGTCGATATTCCTCAGGGGCCCATATTTAAGCGCACCAAGGTGTCGATCACAAGGGAAAAACGAACTCGGGATTATGTACCGGAAGGGACCTTGTCTTTCAATGACGAGGATGTTGAGGGGATCTTACAACCCCACAACGACGCACTGACAATATATGTTCTTATGAATAAAACTCAAGTTAAATGCGTTTTGATTGATCTAGGTAGCTCGCTAACATTATTCGATCGAGGCTCGTAGAACAACTCAGCCTACAAGATCAATTTGTGCCCGCAACCCGAGTACTTAACGACTTTAACATGGTATGCGAAACCACCAAAGGTGAAATAACTTTGCCATTAAACATGGCCGGGACCATCTAAGAAACAAATTTCCATGTGATCGAGGGTGACATGTGATATAACACCCTGTTCGGATGGCCATGGATCCATAACATGAGGGCAGTACCCTCGACCCTTCACCAGGTTCTAAAGTTCCCAACACCAGAGGGAGTCAGAACGGTCTACGAGGAGAAACCCACCGCCAAATAAATGTTTGCAGTCGACGAGGTGATACAAATATCGGCACTCTCTTCAAAAGGATCAGATTCAAAGGGAAAATAGGAGGTCAAATATCAACCACATACACCGACCTCGACCCAATCGGATAAACAGGGGACCGACGAGGATGATTACTATGGGGTCCGTCAATCTTTCATAATCCCCGATGTTTCCAACGCCACTAAGTCGACGGTCGAAGAGCTGGAACATATCACACTAACCGAGCATTAGCCCGAACGAAAGGTATACCTGGGCACGGGTTTAGTCCCCAAGATCAGGGGAAACTTATTCAATTCTTTAAAGCTAAGATGAATTGCTTTTCTTGGTCCCACCTTGATATGACAGCGATCCCACCAGAAATCACCATCCACAAATTAAGCATGGATTCGAAAGTCCATCCAGTGAAGCAAAAGAGAAGGCCCCAATCCGAGGTTAAGCATGCCTTCATCAAGGACGAGGTAACCAAACTTCTCAAAATAGGTTCCATTCGGGAAGTAAAGTATCCCGAATGGTTAGAAAACGTAGTGGTAGTCCCTAAGAAGGGAAATAAACTTAGAATGTGTGTAGATTATAAAGACCTGAATAAAGCATGCCCTAAGGATTCTTTTCCTCTACCTAATATCGATCGTATGATCGATGCCACGGCTGGCCATGAGATTCTCATTTTTCTCGATGTCTACTCCGGGTACAACCAAATATAGATGAACCTGGACGATCAGGAAAAGACCTCGTTTATCACTAAGTACGACACCTACTATTATAATGTAATGCCATTCGGAATAAAAAATATTGGTGCAACTTATCAACGCCTAGTAAACCGAATGTTCAAAGAACAAATAGGAAAATAAATGGAAATTTATATTGATGACATGTTAGTTAAGTCCCTGCAAGCAGAGGACCATTTGAAGCATTTGCAGGAAAAGTTTGATATACTGAAGAGGAACAACATGAAGCTCAACCCATCAAGCTCAATGAATCTCAAGTTTCTTGGCTTCATGGTATCCAATCGAGGGATAGATATCAACCCCGATAAAATCAAAGCTATCGAGGACATCACGGTAATAGATAATGTAAAGGCCGTGTAGGGGCTAGCGGGCTGCATAGCTGCCCTAGGGCGATTCATTTCGAGATCCTCAGATAAGAGTCACCGATTCTTCTTGTTACTGAAGAAGAAGAATGATTTTACATAGACTCCGGAATGCAAACAAGCCTTGAAGGAACTAAAGCGGTACTTATCGAGTCCGCTGCTGCTTCACACTCCAAAAGTGGGCGAGCAACTTTACTTGTATTTAGAAGTATTGGAGATAGCGGTAAGTGGAGTCTTGGTCCGAGAAGAACAAGGTACGCAATTTCTTATCTATTATGTTGGTCGGATCTTAGGAGAGGCCGAAACCAGATATCCACACCTAGAAAAATTGGCGCACGCTTTTGATTAGCGCCTCTAGGAAATTGAAACCATACTTTCAATGCCATCCAATATGTGTTATAATGAATTATCCACTTCAAAATATTTTGCACAAACCCGATCTTTCGGGTTGGTTGGCTAAATGGGCCATAGAAATCAGCGGGTACGATATTGAATATCGACCCCGAACAACCATCAAGTCTCAAATCTTGGCAGACTTCGTGGCTGACTTCATGCCGGCCCTCGTACCCGAGGTTGAAAGAGAACTACTAGTAAAATCGGGTACATCCTCAGGAGTCTGGACCCTCTTTAAAGACGGTGTTTTTGAACGCAAAAGGGTCCGGATTAGGCATCGTACTAAAACCACCCATAGGTATGTAGTTAGAAAATCTATCAAAACCAAAAAATTGACTAACAATGAGGCCGAATATGAGGCTATGATTGCAGGTCTTGACATAGCTAAAGGCTTGAGAGTGGAGGTCATCGAGGCCAAGTGTGATTCCCTCCTCATGGTAAACCAAGTTAACAGGACCTTTGAAGTCCGAGAAGATCGAATGCAGAGGTACTTGGATAAGCTACAAATAATTCTACATTGATTCAAGGAATGGACCTTGCAACATGTACCTCGAGATTAGAACAGTGAGGCTGATGCTCTCGCAAACTTAGGATCATCGGTCAAAGACGACGAACTCAATTCAGAGGCTGCCGTACAACTCATGAGATTGATGATCGAAGAAGGTCATGCCGAGCTAAACTCCACAAGTTTGACCAGGGATTGGAGAAACAAATGCATGGATTATTTAAAGAATGGAAAGCTCCCATAAGATCCAATAGAGTTGAGAGCTCTGCGCACAAACGCATCACGTTTCACCTTGTCCGAAGACGGAACATTGTTTAGAAGGATGTTCGATGGCCCATTAGCAATATGTCTTGGACCGGGAGATACCGAATACGTCCTAAGAGAATTCCATGAGGGCACTTGCAGAAATCATTCCGGTGCCGAAATATTGGTCCACCAAGTATCAGAGCCGGGTACTATTGGATCGATATGGATAAAGATGCAAAGGAGTTCGTTAAAAAATGCGGCAAATGCTAAAGGCATGCGCCAATGATTCATCAACCTGGGGGACTGCTCCATTTGGTCTTATCCCCATAGCCGTTCATGAAACGGGGAATGGACATCGTCGGCCCTCTTCCATCGGCCCTAGGTAAAGCTCAATTTATTTTATTTATGACTGATTATTTCTCTAAGTGGGTTGAAGCGCAGGCTTTCGAGAAAGCCAAAGAAAAGGAGGTCAAACTTTATTTGGGACCATATCATATGTCGATTTCGGAATGCCCTCCGAGATTGTGTGTGATAATGCAAAGCAGTTCATCGGTAGCAAGGTGATTATATTTATCGAGGATCACGAAATCAAAAGGATCCTATCAACACCTTATCATCCCAACGGGAAGATCAAGCCGAGTCAACTAACAAAACCATCATCCAAAATCTTAAGAAGAGACTGACCGACGCCAAAAGAAAATGGAGGAAAACACTACTCGAGGTTCTATGGGCATACCACACAACGTCGAAATCCTGTACCGGAGCAACACCGTTCTCATTAGTTTATGGCGGCGAAGATCTAATTCCGGTCGAGGTCAAAGAACCTAGCATCAGGTTCCCATATGCAACAGAAGAGTCAAATAACGAGGCCCTGAATACGAGCCTAGAATTATTGGATGAAAAACGCGAAGCCGCCCTCGTCCGATTGGCCGCCCAAAAACATCGGATCGAAAGATACTACAATCGAAGAACCAATCTTCGACATTTTAACGTCGGGGAATTGGTGCTAAGGAAAGTCACCCTCAACAACTGAAATTCGAACAAAGGAAAACTAGGTTCGAACTGGGAAGGACCATACAAGATTCTTGAAGTCACCGTAAAAGGATCTTACAAGCTCGGAACGATGAACGAGGATCAACTACCAAGAAGTTGGAACATATGACACCTAAAAAGATACTACTGCTAAGGTACGACCCTCCTTCCATTTTTATTTCTATTTTAGACTAAGTCTTGCAGGTGGTCAACCAGAAACAACGATGGATTCTTCCACATGAAGTCTTTGCGTATGAAAGCATGCGTTGCACTCTTTTTTCCTTAGACCGGTTTTGTCCCTAATGGGTTTTCTGAGGAGATTTTTAATGAGGCAACCATGGATCGTGCTAACTTAGAACAATTCAATAGTATCCGAGGCTCCTTTGCAATCAACCTCGAATACTGGGGGGGGGGGGCATTGCCCTTGAATGTCAACTTTGTTGCGAGGAAATTACTTCACAATAACGGGTCTCGATAGGTGAAATTTGTAAGGGCCAAACGGTCAAACAAACCGTGCCCACATAGGTTGCTCGGGCCCCAACACAGAACATGAATGCATGTATAATCATTTTTCGATTTGTGAACATGTATGCATGTATACTCATTTTTCGCAAGAATAAAGAGAAATATTTTTCATTGCCAATATCTCATGCCTTAGATAAAGTTTTTCTACTTTACAATTCCGTACCTTCGATCTATTATGGAATCAAGTTCAAGGGCTGATCATAACCAAAGTTCGGATAATCACCCCCACACTTGGGGACTGCAGTTCGAAAAACAAATAGATCGAACAATTGAGCATCGAGGGCACAAGACCTTTTAGGCAACCCTCGAATTTTAAAGGCCACGACCACCCAACTCGGGGACTATTACTTTGGGCAAGCACGAAGTAAATGGGTAAATAATCCCAACGGGCAGATCCCATACTAAGAGGATACGACCGAATTAACACGGTTTGGAGACGTCCTAATTCCGTAACAAAATAGGCCTTTGAATTCTTTCATAACCTGTTTTGAAGGCTACCCCCGACAAAGTCATAAAAGGCTTCGATAATATCAAGCCTTAAAAACTCTAATGAATGTAAAAGTTGTTCGGACTCTTGAACGATTCCTTATTTTTTCGTGCTAAGGAATTCCAAGTTTTGTAAATACGAATGGTAAAGACTTTTTTTTTACATAAAAAGTCTTTTTACAAAGGTCAAATCGGCCAAACACAAAAATACAAAGGCCTAAGGGTTGCTTTTACTTCGAGTTTGAGAGATCGTTCTCGCTCAACTAGAAAACCTAAGGGTTACCTTATTTTGATTCTGAGCAGACCCTCGCTTGATCATAAAGCTTAAAGGCTACACCGATTTGGTTTCAAGCAAATCATCTCAAACTCGAACCTTAGAATACAACTTCATAATTTTATAAGGCAAAAGGGAAGAAAGGTTTTATATATACGTTAAAAGTCATTTACAAGGGAAACATGGCCCGATGGAAATTCTTTAAAAAAATCCATAAGGGACTCGACGTAAACAAAACATGTATAAAATCCTAAGAGGCCTAGTTATCTCCGGGAGCAACATATTCACCCTCGGGGCCTTCTCCACTTTCAGATCCGCTCAGGATCTCGGAATCATCGTCATCAGGATAGGCTAACCCCTTGGCTTCAGCTTCAAGCTCCTTAGCGCTCTCGATCTCGGCTATAAGATCGAAACCACGAGCATGAATCTCCTCGAGAGTCCCTTTGAGACTGGCATTTGGCGTGCTCAGCGACCCAATTTTCTCAAACCTAAGAAGCCTCGGAGACTTTTTTTGCTCGGACCTGAGCGGCTTCAACATCGGTCCGATAGATAGCCACCATTGCATCGACATTGGCCTTGGTCGTTTCGACCTTCGATTTGGCCGCTTTGCGTTCTGTGACCAGCTTCTCTAGATCAAAAATTGTTGAACCCAACCGAGACTAGAGCTCCTCGATTTTCTTCGCTTGCACCAAGGTTTTCTCTTTCACTCTTCGGAGTTGGATTTCAGCGGATGCTAGTTGGGTTCGGGCAGTCTCCTTTTCTGAGGCAAGGCGATCTATATTTTTCTTCCATTTCTCGGCCTTAGTCTTCACTGTGTCTACTTCCTCACGGAGTTGCCTGACCACATCGAGCTTTTATTGGACCTGCGGGTTCAAACCATTAGTCACCATGCCCAAATCACATCACTAATTTCAAAGATTCTTCTTACATGCTCGGCCAGTTCGGCGTCTTTTTTCTGAGCCACTTCTATCTCAGCACGAAGGCCTTTAACTTCCCCTTCTCTTTGTTCACTGAGAAGCTTGAAGGCATCCTTTTCTTTAGTGAGCCCTCAGATCTCTGCCTCATACTGGCTCAGCTCCCCTCGGAATCAGAGGAAAGCCTCATGATGAAGCACCGAAGCCTGCAAACATAGAAAAGGGAGTTATATAAAGGGAGAAAAGTCTAAGTATAAAAAGTTGACATCGATAAAGAAATCTGTAATTACCCGGTTTAGAGTTGGGCTTCATCGAAAATACAAGGTGTTTCCACATCATCCATCTTGGCTTGGTGTTCTTCGGTGACCAAGCATTGGAGATAACTAGCCACCCCCACAGGGGCAGAATAAACCCGAGCATCCTCTGGGACTGGGATGACAATCGATCGCTTACGCCCAGGATCGACACTGGGGGCCGGAAACTATTTGGTCAGGTTAAGGCTCGAGGAAGCCTCACTCGAGCTCTTCCTCGGTATATCCAAGTCACCCAGACCGGTGACATCCTCCACTCCGTTAAAATAGCCACAGAAAGGGTCTTCTTCTCCATGGACCTCTTCCCCGTGGAAAGTCTCCACCGCCTAAGCTTCACGTATCATTGACTAAGAGAATGAAGGAAATGAAGGGGAATCCCCGATATCTACCACCCCAAGTGAGTCTTTTGGGGCACTTCCTTCATCTCGGGGATCTTCGAGCATGATCTCTATACCAGCGCCAACCGCCTTCTTAGTAGCCTTCTTGCCTCGAGGTGAAACGTCTTCTAATCTTTATGGCTCGGGGACTCCGACAAAGGCTTCCCCCTCGATCTCATCGAGTCGAGGTAAAGCAGTTTTAGCTCTCACCGGCTTTGCAGCTCCTCAAGTCTCGGTGTCCTTTCGTACACGGGCCACCATCCCAGAGTCATCATCATCTTCTTCTTCTTCCTCTTCATCCCTTAGCCTTTGGATCGATTCCAAAGTCAGTGGGATGACGATCCCCTTAGGTTTGTGGGCTGTCTTCTTTTTGGGCTTCTGCCCCTCAGAGTCCGAAGTCCTTTTTCTCTTCTTCTCCCTCACCGGCTTCGGGACAAATGATGGGGGAAGGATCTCTTCATCACCAGACGAGGGTCTCATCGTCACGTCCTTCCCAAGACCTACAAAAGGACAAATTAGGTAAGCTCAGGAAAATGTTCCGTGGTCAAATTATTAAATCAGAAAAAAGGTTTACCATGACTACTAGCTTCCCGCCGACCCTTCGACAAATTGCGCCAAGCGCGCTTGGCATGTGTCAATTGAATACCAGGATCCTGCCCCAGTTCTCGAGCTGGGGAACTGCACCCGGCATCCACGCAACGACTGCATCAAGTAACGCGTCGATGAAAAAAATGAAGACAATAAACAAAAATCAAGGATGGGGTTATACTTACATCTCATATTCCATTTATCAAGAAATGGCATACTCTCAGCCGGGATTAAGTCTGTGGTCCTCACTCGAACAAACCCATCTAGCCCCGGTCTTTGTCTTCTTCTATGCTCGAGAAAGGTGCCCTGGTGGCTCGACGTTGAAGTTTTATCAGCCCACCTCTATAGAGTTGAGGGCTATACAGTTGTATGAGGTGGTCGAGGTTGAAGGGAAGTCTATCGATTTTGCTTACCAAGTAACGGAGTAGTATCACGATCCTCTAGAAAGAGAGGTGAATTTGACCAAGGGTCACCTCATATTTTTTGCAGAAGTCTATGATGATTGGATCGATGGGACTCAATGTGAAGGGGTAAATATAAACAATTAGGAACTCTTCCACGTGGGTGGTGATTGATTCTTCTCAACATATTTTTCCCCCAGTTGCAGTCTTTTTTCACCTGGGAGAGAAGGTTATTGGGTATCGAGCATATGTATCTCGATACCGGCTCACATCTACTTGGAACCGAGGAGGTTTTCTCCACCTTGAAGTCAGAATCGATGACAGACCCTCAGGGGAAGAACTCTTTGGGGCGTGTTTCCGCCGCTGGTTCCTCTCCAGTCGGCCCCGACGAGGAAGCGGTTTCTTTCTGCGGAACAATTTTTGATGTTTTAGCCATGTAGTTTTTACGGGCAAGGAAGAATAGAAGTTGAAAAGAAACACTTGGTATAATAGAATAAGCAAGGAAGCTCAAAGATCTGAAAATACAAAGCTTAGAAGAAGGCAAAGAATTTTGGAGGTTAGAGTGAAGAAGATTTGAAAGTAAAGTTTGAAAGAATGAAGAATGAAGGTGTTTATGCTTTCACAGTGACGGTTCAAAGTCGGTGGTGGCCGATCGCCGACTGACGCGCATTAAAAGCCTGGGAAACTGTACCGATAGGATGTTTCGGTCACCTCTGTTGCCTACGTCATGATGTACCGAGGTAAAGATCGAGGGCTCAAATCATTTCTTGTCATTACTATCCAAAAAACGAGAGGACTATCGGTATACGGTTAAAATTGGGCTCACCCTTTTTGTACGATTGATCGAGACCGGGGTGGCATGCCAAGGTTCGACCCCATGTCATATCGGATAGTGACACGAAATTAGATTGCCAAGCTCGTGACCCAGGGACCGATCGAGATCGAGGTTAGCCGAGATCGATACCGAGCGGAATAGAGATCGAACAAGATCGAGGGAAACCTATTGAATCGAATAACAGAAAACCAAGATATCCACGATCGGGCAAGGATCCCTGCGGAAATCTAGGCACGTATCAAATCAAGACCGGTTAATTAGCCATCATGAGATTTCCTACTGTATTTAGAGTTGTACCATAAGTAGAACTCCTCTGCTATATAAAAGGGGGGTCTAATCATTTGTGAGCACATCAGATTAACACTCTTCAAAGCAATATATTACACTATTCTTTAAGTTCTCAATACTCTACTGTTCGGTTCATATTTTCAATAGCGTACTCGATTGGTTCGAGGGCGACCTAGCTCGAGGCCAAAACCGCACATCATATTTGATTTGCTTTATTTTTACAGTAAATTTCTAATATCAATTTGCATATTTTCTCAATTTGTGCCAAGAGAAATCACGTATTCTTAAAACCAGATACACATTTAATTGTTATCCATTTTAAAGGTAAAACACTTAAATATTAGGAAAATAATAAAATGACTATTTTTTCCAGTATGAACTCTATTTTAAAAGGGTAAAAAAGAGTAACGATATTTCGCTAAACGCCTTCGTGCTTTTAATATAGTATAGATAAATATAGATAGATATAGACATAGATAAAGTCTTTGTTTGACTTTACATTATTGACTCTTATATAAAATTGTCTAGGTACTGACAAAATATTTGATATTGTTAATGTATACGCGGTAGATCTTATTGTCGAAAATATTTAACGTTCTATTATCAAAATCTTCTGCCTTTTGTCCGTCCACTGAAATACATCTAAAAACTTAGTAGAATTAACTGAAGATAACTACTAAAAGTAGCAATTGACTTTCTCTTAGCACAACAGAAGAGTATTTTTAGTTTTAACATCTAATAATTCATTAAATTTGTGGAAAATTCTAGTGGTGGACGGAAAGTTCGTATAATTTGTTAATCAGAGATTAAATGTGCTTAATGTTATGAAATATAATATTGTATAGTGGATGTCTATAATTCCTAAAGAAGTTACTCCCACTACTCTTCTCCATTATCTCCACTACTTCTTACTATTATAGTTGTAACTCCCACACCTCCATAACCTCCTCCATGATCTTCTTCCATGATCTCAATTTAATACCATGTTCATGACATCCCTTTGTATTACCTATATCATCCTATAAATAGAGGGTTTGGGCATCACATTGTACACACTTGAATACATAGAAGAAATAATAATCTCTCTTCTCTTGCTCTCTACATCTTTTGTCTATTTTCTTGTTTTATGTTATTACTTTGAGCTTAGTTTCTTAACACGTTATCAGCACGAATTGCTATATTCTTCTTATATTTTCTATAAGAGATGAAAGCCTTCCATGAGAGCAACAACCTTGAATCAATTTGGTTGAGCCTATGAAAATCTAGGCATCTCGTATGCCATATCAATATTTTTGCTTCTATTATACAGGGAGTATCATTTTTCAATTTTCATGCATTTTACAATTAACTTACTTTAGTATTTAAGACTTGGTCTAATTTGTGTTACTTAGAAATTTAGTTTTATTTGTGTAGATGTATATATATGGAGTACCTATGCTTTCAAGTTGCAAACAAGAGCATATTCCGATGCTTTGACATCATCTCTTATATGTACTGCTCCGACAGTTTGCAAGCCAAGATTATGGAACTGTTAATTATTGAGAAGGTTTCTAATCTTATAAAAATAATAAGA
The DNA here is from genome assembly GCA_005239525.1 of Nicotiana knightiana. Lineage (NCBI taxonomy): Eukaryota > Viridiplantae > Streptophyta > Magnoliopsida > Solanales > Solanaceae > Nicotiana > Nicotiana knightiana. The sequence continues at coordinate 60,325 of ML412511.1, read as the reverse complement.
ATTTAAATTTATGTTGTGGTCAAAATAAATTTTGTATTGCTAAGATAGTTTTATTCCCTTTATATTTGATCATGTAGTTGTTCGTGAAAAAGATCAATGTGAACTTTCATTAAAGTTCGGAAAAAAAAACTGATTATAAAAAGTAGTATATCATGATAGGCTCAACGGCGAGTCCACTTGGCTTATTATGCCATTGTATGATAATAATGTATTTGGTTTGATTTGTGGTGCACAATGATGATAAGAGTTGGTTCAAGTCCCAACTCATTATGACATAACATGCCTTTATATGGGTAAGACACTGAGTTTGAGCCCCAATGCACCATATTGATTATATAATGATGACTAATGAAAATAATGTATTTTTCATAAAAATAGCACGAAGCTTGTCCCACTTGATTTGCTCCATTCTTGAAGTGAATGTTATAACGGTGCATAATAAGTCTAAATGAAGACAAGTGATTGACCAATGAACGTGGGTGTACCAAGGACCAAAATAATATAGTTATCATTATGGTAAATTNTATGAGGCACACTCAGACGATTTTAGTCCATTTTTTGAAAGAATGCGACTTGTGATAAGCATTGTAAATGCATGCTCATTCCTGAAAGTGAATGTGAAGATATATATGTGATGAAAAATATGCATAAGAATGTGCTTATGCATGGTTATATAAATACCACAACTCACCTCTAAGGGAGGTTTGAGAGAAATAAAGATAATGAATATTATAATGTGGTTACATGAATATGTCATTGGTCGCGTACTTGTGGTACGCCAAAAAAAATAATATTATGTCATGCCTTATAAAAGGTTATTAAAGACAAACTTAAAGCAAGAATGGTTTTGCTTATGATGACTTTGACCGTGACAATTATTATGATATGATTTTCTCCGTGAAAGAGATATTTACCATATGGATGGTGTGATAAAAAATCTTATAGTACGAAATCAATTAAGAGCTCCAGAAGAGCGAATTTGTTACTACCCGGATTAATAAAATTATTCTTGACATTATTACTGTAGTAAGTCTCAAAAACGCAAATCAAATAAAGAAAACAAAAAAATTAGAGGGGGGTCAAACTTTTTGAATAAGAAACTTCTTGAGTTTCAAATGTATTAGCCAAAGTGGTTGGAATATTGAGACTATACATGAAAGGAAGATTGAATATCTTCATATTACAATAGTCATATCGGATAAATATGAAGGGTTACCCGGCTTTTCTTCCATTTGTACTACAGATGTATAAGCATGATGATGGAATCACATGCCATAGTAAATTAAATGTTTACTGAAACAAATATTAGGTGAAATGACCGGTTGGCCATTTTGGTTCAATTATGATGCGAAAATTAATTGAGAATTCACATTGGCATATATTGAAGAAATGGAAGGTTGTTCAAGAATTCTCTTGTGCTGCTTATTCTCATGATATACCAGTTAAGGTTGGGATTGAATCCCTTGATTTCTGGAACGAATAGAAGGTGATATATATATATATATATATGTGCCCAGTCACTTGCCATGTAGATCGTTTACTATTATATGATTTTAATAGATGCATCTATTGTATGGTCACATGTGCGTTTGTTATCAACTTGCAATTTGGATTTTGCAAGGTTGATTGCTCAAATTATTAGAGCACAGTTCCAGAATATAAATATGATAATTATCTTGGTAATGCTGGTTTAAATACAAGTTGGTTTAGCAGAAATTGTATGCCTCCAATTAAGCTAAACCATTGGTTATGAGAACAAAGATTCCAAATAGAAATTTGGTATGATGTGTATTATTTAATATACAAGAGCACTTGTATGCATCTAGCCAACAAGTTATGATAACTTCTCCCTATCAGAATTGGTTCAGGGTCAGGAATCAAATAAATTTCATCCAAAAATATAGATGTTATATATGATTTAATTGTGCCATCACAATGCACAAAGATGTGTTCCCAAAGAAGGTTGGGAAATGTGTTGGTGATCCCAACATTAGGGGGAGAAAATGGGTAGCTGAAAAAGTAATCATGGAATGAATTATTATGAGTGTACTTAGATCCTCGTACAAGAAAATGTGAACTTGAAGTTCAAGTGATAATTCATTTGCAAAACATTGCCAGGCGTATTTGCTGACCCAAAGTGAAATATTATATTTCAGCTGCTAATGCTTCAAATAGAATAAATTCCATGACGGAATAGTCTATGGAACGCATGAAGCGTAATAGACTAATCGGTTCCAAAGATAAAACTCTTTGAAAAAGGAGTGGAGCAAATGATAAAGATGGTCATACTAAGGAGGCAAGCGCTATATAAGAGCACCATGACATAAAACTTTATAAGACCTCATGGAAGAGGCTCAGGTACCTGAAAATAATGAGATCTCGAGAAGTTATGTCTTTATTGTGTGATGATGGAACCGATGTAAAATGATCATCGATGATATTGTTGATATAATATAGCGCTCAATATTAGTAATATTGGCGAGGATCTTGAGCTCAAATCTGTCATGGAATTTGAACAGATAAATGATTGGTCAATCAAATAAAAAATACGTAATCAAGATTAACTTCACTTGGAAAACGTGAAGTTTTGGATTGATAGTCCCAACACCTGAACGTATAAAGCTAGTGGGGTGACACAAGATTTTACGTAAATGTCCTGGCATTGATTGTATGGAAACATGTTCCCTTGTGGTGGATACAGTTGCTTTCAGATTTTAGTCTGGCAATACTCGATAAATTTGATATGCGTATATAAAAATCATTGAAGGATATAAACTGTCCTGAAGCACATTAAGGTTCCCGAGAAATTCATTTATAAAGCTTCAGCAAATCTTTATGTGGATTAGAGAAACCATGGCGTATATGATTTATTTTTGTGTCTATTGTAATTGGTGCACTGTGTATCTTGCTAGAACCATGAGTATAAAAACATGCTAGCGAGATATAGTTTAAGATACTGGAATACTATTAGTACTATATCGCAAAAGGAATCCTTGATATAGATTTGTTTATTCTAACAAATGACAATGTTTGTTGTTTATGCAAATGCAGGCATTTTCTGAAGTTCGTTCTTCAAACAATCTATTTGTATGTGAGAGTACTGCCATATTATTATTTCACAAGGCAGTCAATTGTTGATACTTATTCAAGTCATGTCAATATACTATCAACTGAAAAAGCAAGTGACTCAATACACAACAAATATGTGACTTTTCCTTGAAGAGAAGATTCAAATAATAGTGAAGGCGATGATATTTTTTTATCTCAATTGGAAGAAGGATATATTAAAGGATACAAAATAAAGCATATGTTTCGCAAAGTTCTTTATCAGACACAATTTTCAGCGAGCGGTTAAATAGATGATCGACAAATTTGTTCGCTTGATAATTTGGTGTTCTGTTCTGTGAAGCATGAGCAACCTCAACATTTGAGAAGTTGGTATACAAGATCGGAACACGTCATCTCGGAGAAACAAATTGATGTTTTCACCAGGGGGAGACAAATACGCGTTGTACTCTTTTTCCCTTTGCTAAGATTTTATTCCACTGAGTTTTTCTTGCAAGGTTTTTAATGAGGCAACAAATAATGCGTATTACAAGATATGTGTACTCTTTTTCCTTCACTAAGATTTTTTTCCACAGGGTTTTTTTCTTAGTAAGGTTTTAACGAGGCACATTATCTATAGACATCCAAAGGGGAGTGTTATGAAATATAATATTGTATAGTGGATGTCTATAACTCCTAAAGAAGTTACTCCCACTACTCTTCTCCATTATCCCCACTACTTCTTACTATTATGGTTGTAACTCCCACACCTCCATAACCTGCTCCATGATCTTCCCCCATGATCTCAATAGTTAATACCATGTTCATGGCATCCCTTTGTATTACCTATATCATCCTATAAATAGAGGGTTTGGGCATCACATTGTACACACTTGAATACATAAAAGAAATAATAATCTCTCTTCTCTTGCTCTCTACATCTTTTGTCTATTTTCTTGTTTTATGTTATTGCTTTGAGCTTAGTTTCTTAACACTTAATCTTTTATTGTGTATGAGAACTATCAACAAGTGAGAGGTCAAAAGTATAATATTTCAGATATAATTAGAAACTAATTATGGATTAAATAAAGTTACATACATGATCGTAAAAACTTATTCACACCGGACGTTTACACCCCTATAATTATATGACACATGTATTATGGATAGCATGATTGTCACCTAATTTTTGAATTTCTTGTTAAATATTTGAGATTTTAAATTTAATGACCTATTTGACTTTAGTTTCTTTTCGCACATAAATTCAATGTAGTTTCTTCGGAGTTGGATAGAGTTTTTTTTTTTTTTTGGATTTCTCGCCCGGTGTTCGGTATACATATTGGGGCCCGACTAAATTCGGATTCGCAGCGGGAAGTCCCACGTTGGGGGGTAAAACGCTCCTTAACAAAAACAACTTCATACCCAGAAGCTCAAATTCGAGACCTCCGATCAAAATAGAAAGAAGAGTATCAAATATACTATGTGTTACCTTTCTTTTAACGTCTAAATGGTCATTAACATATGGTTAACCATAATAGATAATGCGATCATAGAATGAAATACGACAGGTAAAAGAGATCGATATTGGCTACTCTTGAATGGTTCAGAGGTGTTTTTCTGAACAATAGTGTTCACAAACCACAATCTCCGACCACTAGCAGCACTGCTTGCTTCTATAGTTTTCGTTGAAATGATAAGTTGACAGTTAGGTGACCCCTACATCTGTAAAGCACGTGCAGTGTTTTGGTAATCGTCTGTTAGAATAGGAGGTATATATTAGAGAGTTAGTGGTAGTTAATTAAGTAGTTGAGTTGGTTATATATACACACGTGTACAATGTAATAGCTTAGAGAATTGTATTTTTTTTATTTCCCAACTTTCGCTTGAATAAAGCTTCCACAAAATTCTCTCTCTAAAACTCCTTCCTTCTGATATGTCAACCAAGCTCAATTCTCACCTAACAATGGTGGAATTTAACATGGTATCAGAGCCGGAGTCAACCGATCGGAGCTAGAGTTTCATTTTCTGATTTGGTAACTGAAAGTTGCCTCTACAATTTCTCAAATCGGTCTTCGCCTTCTGCAATTTTCTGATCTTGAGAAAATATTTCAATGGCGAACTTAGATATCGATAATCCTCGACATCCTTTGTATCTTCAACCGCCTGATGCTCCAGGGAATGTGATTCGGTTGATAGGAACTGAAAGTTATTCCGTATGGAGCAGAGCAATGAGAATTGCATTGAGATCCAAGCACAAATTGGGATTTATCAACGGTACCTGCACTAATGCACAATTTATTGTTGATTTGGGAGGAACGGGAACGTGTTAATGCCACTGTTCTCACTTGGATTATGAACATCGTATCACTGGAATTGGTCAATGGGATAGTCTATGCTAATAACGCTCATGAGGTGTGGATAGATCTTCAGGATCGTTTCGACGGATCGAAAATTTACAATCTCCATTGAAAAATAGCCACAATTTCTCAAGGTACTTCTAATGTCTCTGCCTATCATGCGAGACTCAAACTGTTATGGGATGAAAATCATGCTCTTATTCCTTCTCTTCCTATAACACCCGAGGCGAGAGATTTCATAGATAGTTTAGAACAACAGAAGCTATTTCAATTCTTAATGGGCTTAAATGAAAGCTATAGTGCCATAAGGAGTCAAATTCTACTCATGTCTCCATCACCTAGCGTGAGTCAGAGGAAAGTTTGTATATATGGGGCATCCATGAATGAGATAAATGAGGCTACTGCATTGATGAGTTCTAGGGACAATCACAGAAATTCAAGAAGTACAACAATCTGTATTGTGAGTATTGTAAGAACAAAGGTCACACAAAAGATGTTTGCTATAAGCTGGTAGGTTATCCACCTGGTTATAAAGGAAAGAAGAAGCAAGAATATCGACTAGCAAATCTATCCAAGATTTATAACTTCTCTGTGAAGCTCGAGCTACTACAAATGCAAATAATAGTGGACCAAATCAGGGTATGCACAACTATTTCACTGATGAGCAATACAATCAGATATTAAGGTTGCTGAATCAGGACAAAGGAGAGGATTTTGTAGTAAATATGGCAGGTAATGCTGATTCACAATTGTTGGCAAGTAATGCTAATACACAGTTATTGCAAAATTATAAAACTTTATGGATCATTAACAGCAACAAACCACATGACCTCTAATGTTAATTTGCTGACTGATGTAACTAGTATACCTGATCTTAAGAAGGGTGATGCCCATCTTCCAAATGGTAAATCAACTCCAGTTGCTTCCCAAGGAAACTGCATTATAACTAGTGTTTATTTAATTCAAAATGTTCTGTATGTGTCTGATTTCAAGTACAACTTATTATCAATCTCGAAGCTAACTAAGGGATTACATTGCTCAGTGCTTTTCTTTCCATCATTATGTGTGTTTCAGGTTTTATGCACTGGGAGAGTGAAGGGGATTGGAAAGGAAAAAGGATGGTCTCTACCTCTTTACTCCCAGATGGTTCAGATAGGAACAAAGTCAAACAATAAATCAACAGTTATTTAGCAAAGGATACAATTGAAGACAGTCATGTATGGAATAGGAGACTTGGGCACGTGCCAGCTAGAGTCATGAAACAGATAGCCTCCTTGAAAGACAAGATATTTACTTATTGCAATTTCAATAATTGTATTGTTTGTTCTTTAGCAAGACAAACTAGGAGAGCTTTCCAACTTAACAATAGTAGAGTAGAATTTATCTTTCAACTAGTGCATGTAGATATTTTGGGGACAAATAAAGTGCCTACTAATAACGAACACAAATATTTCCTAACACTTGTTGATGATCATTCTAAGATGATTTGGGTTTTCTTGATGAAGTTGAAAAGTGATACACTAATTCTCTTGAAGGCTTTTGTTAAAATGGTGCATGTACAGTTTGACAAAACTATTAAATGCTCAGGACTAATAATGGTGCTGAGTTTTTTTAGTGCAAGAGCTTTGAGGTTTCAGGGGAGTATTCCATTACACTTTTGGGGAGACTATGTACAAGCATCAGTATACCTGATAAACAGATTGCCTTCTTCAGTTTTATCAGGGAGGTCACCATATAAAATTTTCCATAAGTCAGCTCCTTCACTACATCACTTAAGGACCATGAGATGCCTCTACTTTGCCACAACTACTGACAATCCTGATAAGTTCTCTCCAAGGGCCATATCAGTAGTTCATATGGGATATTCGACATCCCAAAAGAGTTATAGACTATAAAATCTCAAAGACAAAATGTTCTTTGTTAGAACCCTCGGGGGTTGGCCCGGTGGCAATTGACTTGAGCCTTGGGGTTTGCTCCCTTTCAAGGTCTCAAGTTCGAAACTCACTGGGTGCAAATAATTTCTGAGGGTCATCGGACTGGGTAAAACCTGATTTAACCGTGGTGCACTTGCGGGAAACTCCTTGCCGACGGCCTGCCCAATTTCTGAGGGCCATCGGATTGGGTAAAACCTGATTTAACCGTGGTGCACTTGCGGGAAACTCCTTGCCGAGGGCCTGCCCAATTTCTGAGGGCCATCGGACTGGGTAAAACCTGATTTAACCGTGGTGCACTTGCGGGAAACTCCTTGCCGAAGGCCTGTGCACCCCTAGGATTAGTCGGGGCTCTAAGAGACTCGGACACCCAGGACTATCCAAAAAAAGAAATGTTCTTTGTTAGCAGGGATGTAATATTTAGAAAGGACATATTCCCTTTTCAGTTATTGAAAAAGGGAGGAGATCGTCCAATGTTCTTTGATCCAGTGAAGTCTTCTGCAGCATATCCAAGTCCTAATAACCAACAAAATTTGCTTGATGATGTTATTGACAATGACCAAGTGCAAGTTGGTCTTGAACAGCTTCAACAATTAGAAGAACCAGTTGATATTGTTGAAGGAACAGAGCAACCAGTTGTTGTTGTTGATGGGCTGGAGTAACAATAAATTTACTCTGTTGATGAGGAGCCTGCAAGTTCACAATTGAGGAGGTTTTCTAGAGGCTCGAATCCACGAATTTGGTCAAAAGACTACATTTGTCCAACTATGAAAGCATCTTCCTCAACATGCATATATCCCCTGTCAAACTACATGAGTTATGGCTCCTTTTCTAACAGCTATCGGTCTTACCTGGCTGCAACTTCCTCAGAAATTGAGCCAAATCTTACATTGAAGCCATGAAAGACCCAAGATGGATTGAAGCCATGCAAGCTGAAGTTGACGCATAGGTTAGCAATAACACTTGGGAGGTTGTTACTATTCCATAAGGAAAGGTTCTTATCGGGTGTAAATGAGTTTACAAAATCAAAATAAATCTGATGGCACAGTTGAACGATATAAAGCAAGACTAGTTGCTTAGGGATACAATCAAAAAGAACATAGATTATCAAGAAACTTTTTCTCCGTGGTCAAAATGGTAACTATCAAGGCTGTTATTGCCCTGGCATCTATGAATCAGTGGAGTTTATTTCAAATGGATGTTTATAATGTGTTTCTTCAGGGTGATTTTGAAGAGGAGGTCTATATGCAATTACCTCCTGGATCTGGTAGTCAAAGAGGGGAATAAATGTTGTAGACTACTCAAATCATTGTATGGGATAAAACAAGCATCTCGATAATAGAATCGCAAGCTCACTACTGTTCTCCTGAAGGCTGGTTTTATACAACGTCAACATGATCACTCGCTATTCATTCTGAAGAGACACAACAAACAAGTTATAATACTTGTATATGTTGATGATCTTCTTATTACAGGTGATGATGTTAGCTTGATCAAGGAAGCCAAAGACATTCTACAACATGCTTTCAAAATGAAGGATTTGGGAATTCTGAAATATTTTTTAAGAATTGAAGTATGTAGATCTCTAAAGGGAATACTATTATGTCAAAGAAAATATGCCTTAGAGCTCATATCTGAGTTAGGCTTGGGAGGTTCTAAACCTGCAGTAACACCAATGGAACAGAACATAAAGCTGACAACTATTGAATATGATCTACATTGCATCCTTCATGATGATGTGGCATTAACAGATGTGAGGGAGTACTATAGGTTGGTTGGAAAGTTGTGCATTTGACATTAACTAAGCCGTACATTACATAGGACGGACCGTAAGTCAATTTTGCAATCACCCAAGAAGTCACACTTGGAAGCAGCCTACAGAATAGTGATATATATAAAGAATGAGCCAGGACTCGGGATATTAATGAGTTGAGAAGGAAGTACTACTTTGAAGGTATATTCTGATGCAGACTAGGCACGTTTCCCAAATTCAAGGAGATCAATAACTGGTTACCTAGTAAAGCTTGGTGGTTCATTGATATCTTGGAAAACAAAGAAACAAAATGCAGTGGCAAAGAGCTCAACTGAATCGGAATACAGGAGCATGACACTAATTGTAGCAGAACTTGTCTGGTTGGTGGGGTTGTTCAAAGAGTTGGAGGTCAAGGTTCCTACTCCAATTCAGTTGTTTACCGATAATAAAGCAGCAATGCAGATAGGTAGTGATCCCGTGTTTCATGAAATGACTAAGCATATAGAGATTGATTGTTATTTTATAAGGGAAAAGGTCCAACAAGATATGATACATCAAGAGTATGTACCAACTAATGAGCAGGAAGCATATTTGTTGACAAAAGGTCTTGGAAGTGGTCAACATTATCATTTGTTGTCCAAGCTAGGGATGCCGAACATTTTATCATCACCTAGCTTGAGGGGGGTGTTGAGATGATAAGTTGACAGTTAGGTGACCCCTACATCTGTGAAGCATGTGCAGTATTTTGGTAACAATCTGTTAGAATAGCTGGTACATATTAAAGAGTTAGTGGTAGTTAATTAAGTAGCTGAGTTGGTTATATATACACACGTGTACAGTGTGATAGCTTAGAGAAATTACATTTTCATTTTCCAACTTCGGTTGAATAAAGCTTCCAGAAAATTCTCTCTGTAAAACTCCTTCCTTTGATCTATCAACCAAGCTCAATTCTCACCTAACAATGGTGGAATTTAACAGTTTGCTTCATTAAACAATTATTATGTACGATACTATGTAAATTAAGATTTAATTAATATGTTGTTATATTTTATTCAGATATTTATATTTACTATTATATTTATAATACATATATATTATACACATTCAAAACATGTAACCACCCAAAATCCCTCCGAATGAGTCGTGATGACACCTAGTTTCTAAAACTAGGTAAGCCAAACACATGCCGAAATGATAACAGGTTTTACTAAACAACTATTAATCATGAAACAAAAATTTCTAAATAAACCAATAGTCTCAACATGATAAAATACCCCAAAACCGGTGGTACAAGTCATAAGTCCTTCTAGGAGTAATATACATAATGAATACATCACTATTCCGGAATAGAAGAAAATAATGGAAATAAATATAATAGAGAGTGACTTCAGATCCTGCGAACGCCCGACATGTGTACTTTGAAGTCTCCAGCCACACAAAGCATAAGTCTCAAAACCGAATCGATTCGAAGTACCTGGTTCTGCATAAAAAAAGTGCAGAAGCATAGCATGAGTACACCATGGTGGTACCCAGTAAGTATCAAGCCTAATCTCGGTAGCGTAGTGACGAGGTCATGTCAAGGCACCCACCGAACATGTAAACCTGTGCAGGATATGACATAAAACTAACGAGGAAGGAGTATCAAAGTATTGCATATAACAGACAGAAATCAGGTTACAAGCGGTAGAAATGATAAGGGAAACACGAATGGCAACGAGAAATAACCAAATAATTAAGCAACAACATCGTTGGGGTACGAATGAAGTATAAATGTGCTCAAGTAGGGAAAACGATATCAACTCAACCAATCAATTCATTTCTAGTAAACAATTTCAACAATCCCACTTCTCGTAGTCTCATGTCATAAATCACAACTTTCATACCTTTAACACACATGGCACCTTGTGCCCACATCTTTCCATCTCATTTCGCACGGTAAAATCCACGTGCTACTCGGTACATAATATCCGTGTCAAATGCTAATTAGAATGTTCAAGAGATTTTATTTATATATCATAAAGTAAAACTACATTTTCTAGACCAAGTAAGAAAACAACGAGAAATATGAGTTTATTTTAGAAATCATTTGGGTGAAGAAAAATAACATTTTCAAATAAAATACAACATCGAATAAGCTATTGAATTTAGTATAGAATTTATTAAATTAAAACCTAATAGCAATCCCTTTTTAAGTAAACCAAAAACATCAGATAGGATAGGAGATTAAGTTGAGAAATCAATTGAAGTAAAATATGACAACTATTAGAGATAGTAAGTTTCGAATAAAACAGCGAGTTATAACTTAAAAGTCACACAAGGTAGCATGATATAATTCTTTTATTTAAAATCATTATATTACTAACAACTTGGTAGGACAGGAGGTAATGACTCAACGTAATAAATTCACCTTGAAAATCAATTCACCTGAATAATAGTATTAGGAAAGGAACTCAAGAAATGACGGCAAGGCAATAAGTCAATGATAATAACTCAATCCTCGAAAAGCAGTGAAAAACCGGAAATACAAATTCTCAGAGTCTCGTACGAAAGAACCGAAGCCAATACAATGAAACGGGGAATACAAACACAAAGTATGTTGCGGCACGCAACCCGATTCCACCATATAATATCAATATCATAATTCGCCCTTATTCCACCATATCAATTCACCCTTATTTTACCTGTTGCGGCGTGCAACTCGATCCCACCATACAATATCAATATCATGATAATAAATAAAATATGTTTTGGCGCGCAACCCGATCTCACCGTATAATATCAGTATCATAAATCACCATTATTTCACCATAACAATACATCCTTATTTCACCTGTTGCAGCGTGCAAGATCTCACCGTATAATAACAATATCACAATATAAATATCCTCCCGTATTTCACCTGTTGCGGCATTTAACTTGATCCCCCATACAATAATTTAAATCAACAGCAACAATTCAATAACTCCATTTACAAGAATTTCTACAATCAAGGGTTTCAGTACACGACAACAAGGGAATCACATAAAAACCGAAGGGATACAACAAACTTTACAAAAATGGCAGGACAAGTAAGGTACGTGATAACTAAGTATGCAATCACAACAATTAGGACATGTAGCAGATAAGCACAAGATCATAGAAGAAACACAATAATTAAGAAGTAACAAGATAATAACTTCAACTAAGGTATATAAGGTCCAAATAACGAGTGAGAATTACAATAGGTGCTAACAACGTCAAATAGAGCATGTAAGAGTAGCCTAACAACGAGATAACACATATTATGACAATTTAATCAAAGGCATGAGAATATACTAGACAATATAAATCGGTTAATACCACATATAGACCGTGTATTCACTCATCACCTTGCGTACATAGCTTTTACATAACAAGATAGCATAATTAACTCAATTCCTAAGGGGTAGTTTTCCCCCACATAAAGTTAGACAAGACACTAAGCTCAACTTGGCCAACTCAATATCCAAATTAGTTTTTCCTTTAAAAATTCACCTCCGCTCGGCTCAATCTAGCCAAAGACGACTTAAATACATCAAACAATGCAACAGAAAACAATTTCAATTAACAAAGCTATGATCCTTTTTTTAATTTGCACAAGTCAACAAAATTCAACCCCTCCTTCCGGGACCGAACCTCGGAATCCGATAAAATTTAAAAAACCCGAACACCCATTCTGATACGAGTTCAACCATACCAAAATTATCAATTTCCGACATCAATCTGTCCTTCAAATCAACATTTTATATTTGAACGATTTTACAATTTTTCCCTTAGATTCTCATAAATTTGATCTTAAATCTAATGTATAATCACAAAATACTATTGAAAATTGATTAGAGGTACTTACCCAATTATTCGGTATGAAAATCCTTCCACAAAATCACCCCCATCGAGGCTAGGGTTCAAAATATAACAAAATGAAGCTAAATCTCGAAATGCCCAGCTATTTGCAGGCTGCAGATGTCGCATTTGCGACATGGGGTTCGCAAATGCGGACAAAACATCGCAAAAGCAACCCTTGAAAGACATTCTAAGATCGCATTTGCGATCAAACCTTCACAAATGCAAATCAACAGTAGCCGCAAAAGCGAACACTGTCTTCGCAAAAGCAGACAGCCTAGAGTCGCAAATGCGACTCCAGTATCGTATTTGCAATTGAAGCCCAATCCTCCCCTGGTTCGCAAATACGAGAAAATACTCACAAATGCAGGGGTCGTATTTGCGACCTTCTCATCGCAATTACGATGACACCAGTATCAACACACACAATTCTTAACAAAACACTCCGAAGCTAATCTGAAACTCACTCGAGCCACCGAGGCTCCAAACCAAACACCCACACAAGTTTAAAAACATAATACGAACTCGCTCGCGCAATCAAAACACCGAAATGACCTCTAGAATCACGAATCGGACGCCAAAACACATGAAAATCACAATGAACTTCATGAACTTCTAGAATCGCTACCAAGTGTCCGAACCATATCAAATTAACTCCAAATGGCGCCAAATTTTGTAGGCAAGTTCCAAATGAAGAAACGGACCTATTCAATGTTTCGAAACCAAAATTCGAACCCATATTCTTAAAGTCAAACTATGGTCAAACCTAAGAAAATTCTAAACCTTTAAATTGCCAACTTCCGCCAAATGATGTCGAAACCTTTTAAAAACATCCAAATAAAATTTCGGGCATACGACTAAGTCCAAAATCACCATTCGGACTACCGAAACCTTCAAAACTTTGATCCGAGGTTAAATACTCAAAAGTAAAGCCTTGGTCAATTCTTTAATCTTCGAGCTTCTCAAATGAGAGCCACACCTAAAAATTCCTTTCGGAATCTCTCAAAAACCCGAACCGATGATGCATGCAAGTCATAATGCACTGTGTGAAGCTACTCGAGACCTCAAACTTCCGAACCTGACGCAATTGCTAAAAATGACTAGTCGGGTCGTTACATCCTCCCCACTTAAACATACATTTGTCCTCGAAAGTGCCAAGAGTCATTCCAAAGCTATCAAATCACTGCATGAGCTCACCATACACATCCGGGAGTGATTCCCCATCACCCAAACCTATGTAGGCCTGACAACGCAACTTAACTGAAGATCTCACTTCATCTTTAGTCCATAACCTTAGGACAAAACCCAACCCTCAACATCTGAAACTCATCATAGGATCTGAATTTCGCATCATCACACTGTGTAAACCTGAACAAGCTGAATCGAGCCACAATTTCAACCCAGGGCACAATCACATGATGTTTCACACAACTCAAATGCTCGTAGTAATGTCTTCTGACCACCATAGCTTCCCAATAACATTTTGGATGTCGGCGATACACTTCACATTGAATAAAACCTTGTTTCAGGCCTCCACAAGCTGTCCAAGATGCAAGAAACATGCAGAACCTCATAACCACGCATAAACTCAACAAGCCAATCAGTTTTCTCGTCCACTAAGGGTTATTTCCCAAATCTGAGCAGAGATAGCATCATCCTTCCAAACACTCCTCACTCCAATACGACTATGTGAATCTCAGGTCTAAAAACCTCATCTCAGCCAATATAAGCAGCCCAACTAACAAATCATCACGGAACCACACAGATTCTCACATAACACGGTTCGTACACCAAACGGGCAATAACCCAGACATGCAGCAAAATAGAAGGAAATCAAGTTACGAGGATTATATAACAAGTGCAACTGATATAATGACAAAGTACCGTTTCATAAACTTATCCCATAAAGGGAAAATGGAACACAAAATAAACACAAGGAAGAGTATCTCACACGACATCCTCTACGGCGTGCATCCCAGTCCCAAAAATATTAATCTGCCTAGGATAGGAATACTCATCGAGCCAAAGTGCCCGGGTTCACTGACCACATGAATGCTGATATCAATCACAATAGAGTGCACAAGTATAACAGTGGGAAATGAATAGAAATAATACAACATGGAGGAAGGCAAGCACAATTAAGGTGCAATGAGCAACTAAACATCACGAGGGCCATCTTGCCCATATCGCCATAGGGCCTGACCGTAATTACAACATGCATGGAGAATAATCATGCAACCTCACAGCCCATCATCGCATAAGAGAGACACATAACATAGGCCAGGGGTACAAATAATATCCATTCTTCCCGGTAACATAACCGTGATAACAATCTCACAAGAGCACCCAAACTTGATCCGATATAAAATACACATTTCCATTAGGCTTTCAAATAGCCCCCAAACCAAATCCTAATCATTCCCAGACAGGTAAATATCCATCCAAAAGTCCATAGTAACCTATCGATAATGTATTCCATCAGTTATCCCGTTCTCCAAATTTCTTCACACTTCGCAAACAAGAAATAGTCCGCATATGAGAACATCCAGCCCCAAAACCTCATGAGTACCAAGATTTCCATACCCGATCTCAACTACGCTACTCAAATGGTTGACACATCACTCACACCTCATCATCTTACGAAAACACCCATATAGATTTTTCGGGCTGCATAACAAAATTTGAACCTCAGAAGCCTCAAAATCCAGTGATCACCATACTACTAGCCAAGCATCTGTAATCCAAAACACAAGGTACCTTCCTGAAATGTAGGCTCTTCACATATGATATCCAACACTGCCAGCATCCTATTAACTTGTGGTATCCTATTAACTTCTGATATCCATCCCATAACAGACAGCGGGCTCAAGCTGTGGCTGAAACCATCATGACCGTATATCCCCAACTCGACCGAGTCACACAAACCGTCCAACCCAAGAGTACTGCCACAAAATTTCCATCCAAAAAGGACTAATTACCTCTATTGCTAAGCTGACCCAACACTACAAATTTGACCTATTTCTTCGGATACTCCTCGTCTTTCCTCCGGGGTAACACTTCTTCTTGTCGATGCACAACGACCCCAACCAAAACTCAATGCAAAAAATTGTAGCACAAACCACGTAGCCCAGAAGCCCATAAACCACCGTATTTCCTATGAAGCAATCAATAATCCCCAACCGAGATGCCCACGCCAAATAGACCTTCTATGAATTTGAGGTTGTTTCTCTGAACCCCTTGATACTGAAACATAGATCTATTAATGACACAGAAATGCCGTAAGCCCCAACATCATCCCGTGCAAATCTCAGATCTTAGTCATATGCAATTTTGGGGAACCTTTCAATACCGTATACATACATTCTAGGCCAAAGGTGACACAACACCTTACTCTGCAAGCTGCTCGTCGATAGTGAACTCCTCCACTTGTGTGAAGCCATATGATACAACATCCAATGATCCACAAACTCGTGATAGTCAAACTGGCTTTCTCCAGTGTTTCGAATGATAATATGTACCTTCCACTGAGTAGAAACCCCATACGAACCACATAGTCTTTAATACCACCAACTATCCTCAATCAACATCCACCTCCTGACTCCACCACGATCGCGACAACTAGTCAACCAATTAAACCTTCCCAAGCTCGTACTTATCAACCCGACGCCATATCCCGCTGCACCCCCATGTGAACAACTGAATAGTCCCTCATTACCTTCGCATACTTAGTCTGGACGACACGTTGAGACAATGTTTGAGCATTTTTGGCTCCCTCGTAGCCTATCCACAGTATCACGAACAGTCGGCGCATAGATGATACGGAGAGAGAAATATCGTACATGAGTGGATGAAAAAGAATATAAGTTATATGCTTCGAGCTGAATCAATAACGCACGATAATGAATGAAAGAGGTGGAATTTCATAATAGTTTCTGTAGCCTCTCGAAGATAAGTACAAACGTTTCCGTGCCGATCCGCAAGACTCTACTAAACCTGTTTATGAATCGTAGCACCTATGAACCTAGATCTTTGATACCAACTTGTCACGACCCAAAATCCCTCTGAATGAGCCGTGATGGCACCTAATCTCTAAAACTAGGTAAGCCTAATACATGCCGAAATGATTACAAGTCTTACTAAACAACTACTCCCTCATTTTCAATTTAGATGAGGTAGTTTGACTTGGCATAGAGTTTAAGAAAAAAAAGACAACTTTTGAAATATGTGGTCTTAAAAGCTTTTACCCATTAAAGGTAAAATGGGTAAAATTAAGAGTTTAAAGTTGAATTATTTTTAAATTTAGAAATGTATCATTTATTTTGGAACAGACTAAAAAGGAAAGTACCTCATCTAATTTGAAAGGGAGGGAGTATGAATCATGAAACATAAATTTCTAAATAAACCAATAGTCTCAACATGATACAATATTCCAAAATTGGTAGTACAAGTCATAAGCCCTTCTAGGAGTAATTATACATAATGAATACATTACTATTCCGGAATAGAGGGAAACAGTGGAAATAAATACAATAGAGAGTGACTTTGGAGCCTGCGAACGCTCGGCAGGTGTACCTTGAAGACTCCAGCCTCACCAAGCATAAGACTCAAAATCGACTTGATCCGAAGTACCTGGTTCGGCACAAAAAAGAGTGCAGAAGCGTAGCATGAGTACACCATGGTGGTACCTGGTAAGTATCAAGCCTAACCTCGGTAGAGTAATGACGAGGACATGTCAAGATACCAACCAAACATGTAAATCTGTGCAGGATATGACATAAAGCTAACAAGGAAGGAATATCAAAGTAATGCCAATAGCAGACGGAAATCAGGTTACAAGCGATAGTAACGATAAGGAAAACACGAATGGCGACGAGAAATAACCAATTAATTAAGCAACAACATAATTGGGGTACAGATGATGTATAAATGTGCTCAAGTAGGGAAAACGATGTCAACTCAACCAATTAAATTATTTCTAGTACACAATTTCAACAATCCCACTTCTCGTAATCTCATATCATAAATCACAACTTCCAGACCTTTAACACACATGGCAACTTGTGCCCACATCTTTCCGTCTTACTGCGCACGACAAAATCAACATGTTAATCGGTACATAATATCCGTGTCAAATACTAATTAGAAATGTTCAAGAGATTTTATTTACATATCATAGAGTAAAATTACAGTTTCTAGACCAAGCAGGAAATCAATGAGAAAGATGAGTTTATTTTAGAAATCATTTGGGTGAAGAAAAATAATATTTTTAAATAAAATACATCATCAATAAGCTATTGAATTTAATATAGAATTTAATAAATTAAAACCTAATAACAATCCCTTTTTATGTAAAATAAGAATATCAGACAAGATAGGAGTTAAGTTGAGAAATCAATTGAAGTAAAACATGACAACTATTTGAGATAGTAAGTTCCGAATAAAACGACGAGTTTTAACTTAAAAGTCACACAAGGTAGCATGATATAATTCCTTTGTTTAAAATCACTATATTACTAACAACTCGGCATGACATGAGGTAATGACTCAACATAGTAAATTCACCTTGAAAATCAATTCACCAGAATAATAGTATTAGGAAAGGAACTCAGGAAATGATGGAAAGGCAATAAGTCAATAACAATAACCCAATCCTCGGAAAGTAGTGAAAAATGAAAATACAAATTCTCAGAGTCTCGTACGAAAGAACCGAAGCCAAAACAATAAAACAGGAAATACAAAACACAAAATATGTTGCGGCGTGCAACCTGATCCCACCATATAATATCAATATCATAATTCACCCTTATTCTACCATATCAATTCACCCTTATTTCACGTGTTGCGGTGTGCAGCCCGATCCCACTGTACAATATCAATATCATGACAAAAAATAAAATATGCTATGATGCGCAATCCGATCCCACCGTATAATATCAATATCATAAGTCACCCTTATTTCACCATAACAGTACACCCTTATTTCACATGTTGCAGCGTGCAACCCGATCTCACCATACAATTATCCTCCTTTATTTAACCTGTTGCGGCGTGCAACCCGATCCCCGTACAATAATTTAAACCAACAACAACAATTCAGTAACTCTATTTACAAGAATTTCTACAATCAAGGATTTCAGTACACGACAACAAAGAACCACGTAAAAATCGAAGGGATACAACAAACTTTACAAAAATGACAGGATATGTAAGGTACGTGATAACTGAGTATGCAATCACAACAATTAGGACATGTAGCAGATAAGCACAAGATCATAGAAGAAAGACAACAATTACGAGGTAATAAGACAATAAGGAACACAATAACTTCAACCAAGGCATATAAGGTCCAAATAACGAGTGAGAAATACAATAGGTGCTAACAACGTCAAATAGAGCATGTAAAAGTAGCCTAACAACGAGATATCACATATTATGACAATTTAATAAAAGGCATGGGAAGATACTATCTAAACCGGTCAATATCACATAGATTGTGTACCCACTCGTCACCTTGCGTACACGGCTTTCACATAACAAGATAGCACAATTAACTCAATTCCTAAGGGGTAGTTTTCCCTTACACAAAGTTAGGCAAGACACTTACCTCAATTTGACCAACTGAATACCCAAATTAGCTTTTCCTTTACAAAGTCACCTATGCTCCGCTCAATCTAGCTAAAGACGACTTAAATACATCAAACAATGCAAAAGAAAATAATTTCAATTAACAAAGCTATGATCCTTATATAATTTGCAAAAGTCAAACCCCCGGGCCCGCACCTTGAAATTCGATAAAATTTATAAAACTCGAACACCCATTCCGATACAAGTTCAACCATACCAAAATTATCAATTTTCAGTATATTGATATCTTCTTGATTAGAATAACCAAAGTAACTGGATAGAATCTACGGAAAAAACACTCCGAAGCTAATCCGAAACTCACTCGAGCTCCCGAGGCTCCAAACCAAACACCCACACAAGTCTAAAAATATAACACGAACTCGCTCACGCGATTAAAACACCGAAATAACCTCTAGAATCAGGAATCGGACTTCAAAACACATGAAATCACAATGAACTTCAAGAATTTCTAGAATCGCAACCAAGCATCTGAACCGTATCAAATCAACTCCAAATGGCGCCAAATTTTGTAGACAAGTTCCAAAAGATGAAACGGACCTATTCCAAGTTCCGAAACCAAAATTCGAACCCGATAGCCTTAAAGTCAAACTATGATCAAACCTAAGAAAATTCTAAACCTTTAAATTGCCAACTTCTGCCAAATGATGTTGAAACCTTTTAGAAACATCCAAATGAAATTTCGAGTATACGCTCAAGTCCAAAATCACCATTCGGACCTACCGGAACCGTCGAAACTTCGATTCGAGGTCAAATACTCAAAAGTCAAGCCTTGATAAGTTCTTTCAACTTCGAGCTTCTTAAATGAGAGTCGCTCCTAAAATTTTTTTCTGAACCTCTCAAAAACCCGAACTAATGATGCACGCAAGTCATAATGCACTGTGTGAAGCTACTCGTGACCTCAAACTGCCGAACCTGACGTAATTGTTCAAAACGACTAGCCGTGTCGTTACAAAACACGAGAGCACAAATTATCTTAATTGTTCAATATTTAAACTTAGAGATAATCTTGATAATTAAATATGTATTCATATTCAAACAGTTTAATCTTAAAAGAAAACCGAGGCCCAGCTAAGTCTGACAATAAACTACGTTTGAGTCGAATGAAAATTTTAAATTTGGTGGAAAAGAAAAAGAAAAATTGAAAAAGTTAACAGTATAGAGGGTCACACTTTCCTCACTATTGTGCCTTATCAATGCCTAGTTGTATTTGTTGCTTTGTGCCGCATGCGGTGCACGTGTTCTTGATTAGTCTTTTTGCTAATCGCCAATTAATAAGAATCTACTTAGCAAGAAATTGGGATATATATCATGATGATAATTAAATGGATATTTTCATATATTCCTATCCAGTTACTTTGGCTATTCTAATCAAGAAGATATCTATTTACTGAAAAACACATAAGAAAGTTTGAAACATGCGTTAACGATCATAGGTTATATAGAGTGGGATGGTGATTTTGTTGCAAAAGGCAATCTAATGAAGCTGAAGTATAGTTTAATTTATATATATTCAATCTCATGTTCATGATTCAAGGTCCATCAAAATTAAATGACACAGGCCATTTCAAAGTGAAATGGATTTTTACACAAATAGCCGGCTAGAGTCAGTGATTATTTTTGTTTTAGCTGGTATACATAAATTATATATTAATTATTCATGAATTACACATATATTATATATTAGCTGACTTTGGTAGACGACTATTTGGATTAATCCTCCTTTTCTTCATGTATATAAACTTAGACTTTAATAATGATTCATTCAATATTCAAATACCTTGAGTATGAACTTGAATATTTTCCTCTAAGATATTAAATACAATCCCATCCTTAACAAATTGCTGACTGAGCAATAACTCCATCTGGCATATTTTTCCTTAAATCCTGTAGCAGAGCAAGCAAAATGTGAATGCCATTCAAAATGTTCTACATGACCAAGATTATTGGAATCAAAGCTCATTAAATAAGAAGTTTAAAAGGGATATAATGGACAATTTAGATAAATACTTTAATTTTATAAATAAATCTGATGCACAAAGTATTTCGCGTTCACGCAAGGTCCGAAAAAGGTCCACACTTCACGGGGTGTAACTTAGGCAGATTACCTTGATAAAAACACCGGTAGCTAATTTAACTGTTATAAATATCTTTATTAAAAAGCGTGCGATACATAAAAAAGAATGCAGTGGGAAAGAACTTATTGCATTCTTGCAAAACCTTGTCATATCTTTCAAAGAAACATGTTTTCTCCTCTATAAATTGTGTATCCAAGCCCAATCTCTCAACTTCTAAAACTATCACTCCTCCTCTCCACCCCCAACAAAAAAACACTTTAGGACACAAAAACAAACACACACATACACAAGCATGGCTAGGTTAAGTGTTTCTTGGTTTTGCATGATGTTATTCTTGTTGACAAGTTCAGTTCTAGCACAAACACAAGGCGATGATTATGATTACGATGATGCATTTGCTCCGGAGCCAAGTCCATCAGATGATGGATCTACGGCTCCGATAGGGGACGATATGGAGGCTCCGGCACCGGCACCAGCACCGGTGCCGGAGGCCGCTCCATCAAGTGGTGGGGAGGGGAGAGGTTTTGTGCCAGCTTTGTTTGCCTTTGGAGACTCTTTGATTGATAGTGGAAACAACAATCGCCTTTTTTCATTTGCAAAAGCTAATTATTTCCCTTATGGTATTGATTTTGGTGGCCCTACTGGACGTTTCTCTAATGGTTACACCATCCTTGATCAGATTGGTAACTCTTTTCATTCCTAACTTTTTCTTTTCTTTTGTTAAATCAAATTTAATTTTGGCTTATGTTTTTTTGTTCTTATTTCTTATTATTGTTGATGTTATTGTTTGCGTCTCTTAAATCTTTTTGTTAATTTCTGTGATTTAATATATGTCTTTTGGCATTTATGATTCTCTCTCTTTCATTTCTCAGCTATTTCTTAGGGCCCGTTTGGCCATAAAATCTTTTAACTTTTTTTTTCTGGAAAAAAAATCAGTATTTAGCTATGAAAATTCCAAATCCAACTTGAAAATTTCATAAACTTGTTTTCCATAATTTTCACTCAAATCACTCAAAAAAATTTAAAAAAAACTCCGATTTGTATTCATGTCCAAACACAACTCCAATTTTCAAATACAATTTTCAACTCGAAAACAATTTCACTTTTTTTCTAGAATTTCACAATTCTTATGTCCAAATGCCCTCTTATTATCTGTCACTCTTTCTTTTGTATTTTAGGTTCTTTTTTTTCCCCCTTAATTAATGAAACAAGAAGCATTTTTTTTTTTCAATTGCTTTATCTTTGAAACCTTTAAAAACTAAAAGTAATATTTTATCGGTATCTATACATCTTTTCGTTTTCTAGAAACAATATGAAAATAAGAATTGTTATCTTTTAAGTGTATTTTTTTTTTTGTCCTGAAATTATCTTCGGAAAAAAAAATCATGGCGAAATTTTTTGTTTTGAAAAGGAACGAAGAATGTCCCTATTTATTTCTGAAGCAAAATATATCATTTCAGGTTTCAAGCCTGAATTATGATTTATGCCTTGTCGTTCTTTATTTATTTCTTTTTGTATGGATTTTCAAATTAAAGAACATATAGAGCAACTAATTTCTGAATTTGAGATAGGCCATATAATATAAATCACAAGTATTAGTTTTAGGCATGTTTTCCTTTTAAAAAAAATATTTGGGACATAATATTATATGAAAAGGAAAATAACAATTTGAAAAAAGAAAAAAAGAAAAAGAAAAATAATAGAAAAAGGGAAGCAAGCTAAGTACTCGCGGAGAACTTATCGGCAGTAAATACTTGAACCAGATGTGATTAATTTATCATAATTAAATGACAAATTAATTTGAAGATACACATTAGTTAACTTGGTTGTTAGATGTTTATATATGTGAAAACAAATGTCATAAATTTATTGTTTTGATTACATTGACTTAGGGAGCATAAGACCAATATAAGATTCAAATTCACAATGTATTGACTATTTTGTTTTCACTTTATTTAAGACAAATTTGTAATTAATGAATAATACAAATCTTTGAAAATCAAAGACTTTAGTATCAGATTTCACAAAAGAGCTCTGTCATTTACAATTTGTAATAAACTAGCTAATTAAACTTTATTTGTACTAACGACTCAAATGCTAAGTCTCAAGTACTCATGATCTTGATTATGCAATTTTAATCGTTAGGAAAGCTTGATCAAAAGATTAAATTAGTGCTTATATATAATGATGTTATTCCGTGAAAATAGGGGACGTACACAAACAGTCGTTTTCCGGGCTGTTATTTAGAGATTACTTAATACTTATTTTTCTTCAAAGTTTGAACTAAAAATCTTAATTCCAAACAATTCTGAATATTTGTGTCATGAAGTTCACTTAAAGCATATACTTCTGTTTTTCTCTTCTTTAGCATAAGATTTGCCTCCTACTATTGAACTATAAGTATCTAGATTTTTTTATTAATATTAACGATGAGATCTATTATCGCTTTTTGCATGTCCTCTAAAATTTAATGTAGGTACAAATTCTTCCAATTGTGGCCTACCATACTATCCGTATATAAATAGACAAATGCTCTTTTTCCATTATGGATAGCAATAGTATGACCGATCATTGTGGGTATAATGATAGACGCCCCAAGCAAAGCTAGCAAAAAGTTCGAGCTTTCGGGATCTCTATTGAACGGAAAAATCGAAACTCGAAACAAAATTGGCTAAATCCTAAATAGTAACTTTTTAGAGTGACTACCTGCAGTGATGGAGCCACCTTACAGGAAGGGGTGTCAAATGACACTCCTTTCCGGAAAAAAAATACACTGTGTAGGTAGGTAAAGAAAATTATATGTATATATACAATGTGTTGACTCTTCTTAATTTTTTTGGTATGTTTATTTTTATATATTTTGACACCCCTTAATAAAAATTCTGACTCTGCCGCTGCCTGATATTATTTCTACCTACTTTAATTATACTTTTTATGTAAATATGCAGGTGACCTTCTGGGATTGCCACTGCTTCCACCATATTCGGAGATTTTCAACGTCGACAAAATGCGTTTCGGAGTGAACTATGCCTCTGCTGCTGCTGGTATTCTTGATATTACCGGCTTTCACTTTGTAAGTATATATAATCAACTTTAATTTCTTATTCCAAACTCTGTCTTTTCATTATATTATTAATAAGGAATTTCTGAATAGAGATAAAGTTATTAATTAATGTTTATCATAAAGATACTGCTGGTAATTGCATTATAAATAACTGGATTGTTTAAATATTTTTTACATAATTAGCGTATGGAATTAAATTAGTCATGTCAATAACAACAACAACAACAACAACAATAACAATAACTCACTAAAATCCCAGAAGTAAGGTGTCTAGGGAGGATAGTGTGTACGCTGACCTTACCCCTACTCATGGAGTAGAGAGGTTATTTCCGATAGACCCTCGGCTCAAGAAAACGAAAAAGACGAAAGAGACAAAAACTAATAATGTCAATCCATAATCAAATCTGCTTAACCATTGTGATTTTATAAGTACTCTTGTAATATTTAGATAATTTTTTTTAAAAAAAAAGGTCGAATCAAAAATTTAAAAACAAAAAAGGTTTTCTTTGAACTAATGATTCTTTTTTTTTTCCAGGTGGAGCGAATCCCATTCAGTTATCAAATAAAAAACTTTGAAAGCACGTTGGTGAGTTTGATAAAGAATATGAGTGCACCAATAGTGGAAGAGGCAATTCCCAAGTGTATTTTCTTTGTGGGAATGGGCAGCAATGACTACCTCAACAATTACATTATGCCTGCTTACTTTACTCAAGATGAATACACTCCTCAAAAGTTTGCTGAATTATTGGTTCATCAATACAAAGGGCAATTGATAGTAAGATCTCTTCATTTCCTTTAATCATTCAACTTAGGCATAGGAATGAGAGACTCGGAGGAGTAATCTCTGTTTGACCTACAGGTCACGGGTTCGAGTCAGGAAAGCAGCCATTAATGCTTGCATTAGGGTACATCCCTTGAGTTGCAGCCAGAGGTGGAACCAGAATTTTTGAAGTTTATGGGTTCTTAATTGACACTAAATCCATAGCTGGTCATAATAGGTGTTTGGATTGTCTATTAAAAAGTAGTTTATAAGCTAAAAGTCAAAAGTCATAAGTCATAAGTTGGTAATATCTAACTTTTGGTTTTTGGCTTTATTTTGTACTTTTCATGCCTAAAAGTAAGTGCTTGTAAACATTTTTTATCATTACCAAACACCACAAAATTAGAAAAGTGCTTAAAACCCAATAAGCACTTAAAATAAGCCAATCCAAACACCCTCATAGTTACTTGGTTCGCAATTAAATACTCATACACGTTTATTGGATTTTCTAATAAAAATATAGAGTCTAAATAAAAGTTACTGGGTTTGTCCGAACCCGTAACTGATGCAGTCCCTCCGCCCCTGGTTGCAGCCCTTTTCAGACCTTGCATGAATACATGATGATTTGTGCACCTGGCTGCTTTAGATATAGGGTTACACACTAATCAAAACTTTATCCGCGCTCAATGTTTTACTATGCAGAAACTATATGATCTAGGAGCTCGGAAATTTGTAATTGCTGGGATTGGACAAATGGGTTGCATCCCATTCTTGCTAGCAGAAAGTAAAAGTGGTGAATGCTCAGAAATGGTGAATCAAATGGTGCGCCCATTCAATGCCAAATTAAAGACAATGATCATGAAACTCAACAAGAGTGAACTGCCCGGTGCCCACTTCAGTTTCCTTGACATGGAAAATATGTTCAAGGATATCTTTGTCAACTACAAATCCTATGGTATGCCTCATTTATTTCCCTCTTTGTCTTAGTAAATTCCACTTTATATATATATATATATATATATATATATGAAAAATATATATGTTCGAGAATATTTCTTTTTAGCTAAATAAACTCCATACCATATAAAAATGACTGTCGGAAAGAGATATTCCATCTCTGGCATCGATGAAGAACGTAGCAAATGTGATACTTGATGCGAATTTAGAATACTGTGAACCATCATCTATCGAGTCTTTAAACGTAAGTTGTGCTTGAAGCTATTAGGTCGAGGATACGTCTGTCTGGTCCTCGCGCATCACAGAAAAATATAATGAGAATAAATTGATCATATTTTTTGCAAATACATTATTTCAAAAAAATTAATTTTTTTCGTCGAAATTCACAAGGAAAAGTGATTTATTATTCTGAATTTATTTTGGACAGGGTTTAGTGTGAAAGATCGTGGGTGTTGTGGGTCAGGGAAAAACAAAGGGGAAGTAACTTGTCTTCCAATGCAAACACCATGTCCAAACAGAGATGACTACTTATTTTGGGATGCATATCACCCCACTTCTGCTGTTAACCTCTTGCTTGGGGATATGGCTTTCTATGGAGGTCCCAATTTTACTTTTCCTATGAATATTCAGCAACTTGCTACTCTCTCAAATTGAAGACTATGAAATATAATGTAGTAACTAGTCATCTTTTTCAGAAAATGAATATTACATGGTCTTCCTTGTTATGGATTGTAATTTACATTTGGTGAAATTGCAATTAGCTATGAATTTCGTTGCTGATCTGTCGCTAAGTTGCTCGTCGCTATCAGAATTTTATGATAATCTGTCGTTAATCCATTGCTAAATAAGAGTTAACTATAAAATTTGTCCGTCGCTAATTTCTGTTTTTTTCATAGTATTATGTGATAGTATTCAATGCTTTAATTGCAAATTAAAATTATTACTCCTTCTGGTCCATAATATTTGGTATTTTTGTATTCGGCACACCCCTAAGTAACTACTTACCCTAAGAACTAAGAAAAGTTTTGACTATATTACCCTTAATTAAATTCACATAAGGAAACATGCATATCTTGTGTGAGAGCAATATGGCATAATATTATGCGCATATCAAACGCCTTTGAAGAAATGTTTTCATAGGAAAATGAAATTGAGAAAGACTTCTTAGGAAGGTCGGGTAAATTTGAAAAAATAAAATTATACCTTTTTGGTTATGTAAAATGTAATTTATTTTGGATCAAAATAAAAGGTAAAAACACCAAATAATATGGACGAAGTATTCATTTTACCAAATAATTTTTTGTCACATTAAAGATACGTTTTTTTGTCATATATTAGTTAGAGCAAAAGATACTCTCTATATTTACTTTTACTTGTCCACTATTAACTTTGTACACCTCTTAAGAAAAAACAAATAAAGTACATAATTTATCATGATATCCATATTAATTGTGTGTAGTCTTAATGGATTTGGGAAATGATTTGGAATAAGTAATTAATGCTAAGGGCAAAACAAGAAAAATAAATTATTTTTTTCTAGATATACGAAAAGTGACAAGTAAAAATAAAAATTTACTTTTAAAATTACTTGACAACTAAAAGTGAACCGAGGGAGTATTTCTTTATGTAAAAGTACTTACTAATATGTTCAGTTGCTTTCATGGGTGCATTTATTGCGTAACTTATGTGGCACGTAAACTCATATTTTTTCGTTAAACTAGGTATTTTATGTATGTATTTCTATAATTACTCATAATATTACCTATGTCTCACAAAGATTGAATGGTGCACTTGGTTGAATATTGAGTTATTTATAAAAAAAAAAAAAAAATGATTCTCACTTAATAATTTTTTTTCTCCTTTCTTTATTGATGCACCTATGTTTTAGAAATCATAGATCCGTCTCTGGTTGCTTTCTCCTCTTTATAGCTTTTTCCTGCCTAAAGCACCAGTTTTACACTTTATAAACATTAAAAAGTCACTTATTTTGGATCAAAATAAAAAGATAAAAAAAACACCAAATAACATGAATCAAAAGAAGTATTCATTTTACCAAATAAATTTCTGTTTCTTTAAATATTATATATATATATATATATATATATATATATATATATTAGTTAGTTAGAACAAAAGATATATTCATTGTAAGAGTATTCAAAAGACACAAAATACTGATTATTCATTAAGGGAGATACCTTTTAAATACTTGGGGATTCCTTTGAATACAAAGAAAATAACTACACTGCAATGGCAACCACTGATTGAGAAAATAGTAGCAAGAATTTCTTCTTTGACTGCTCGGAAGTTGTCTTATGCTGGTAGAGTGCAATTAGTACAGACAGTTATATTTGGCATTCAATCCTATTGGGCTCAACTGTTCATTATGCCAGCAAAAGTGATGAAATTAATAGAGGCCTATTGTAGAAGCTACATATGGTCTGGCACTAATACAATTACAAAGCGAGCATTGATAGCTTGGGAAAAATTGTGTCTAGCTAAATCAGCAGGAGGCTACAATGTAATGAATCTTCAAGTATGGAATAAGGCAGCCATCACCAAAATTCACTGGGACTTGGCTAAAAAAAAGACAAAGCTTGGATAAGATAGATCCATACATGCTACATCAAGGGACAAAGTGTGCTGGAAATGAATATACCTCAACAAACAAGTTAGATGGTGAGGAAGATTATGAAGGCTAGGAAAATAATGCAACAAGTGCCAGAAGTATAACAAAGACAAAGTGTAGTTAAACAGATTTATCTAGGCTTACTGGGAAGTCACAATAAAGTGGTGTGGAGATCTTTGATGTTTCATAATGAGGCTAGACCTAAATCAGTATTCACAATGTGAATCCAATGCCATGAAAAAATGTTAACAGTAGATAGGCTTACTAAATGGGGGAATCCAAGTAAATCCACGATGCAACTTATGTCATATTGCAGATGAATCACATCTGCATCTATTTGGTGGATGCAACTTCTCCAGACCAGTATGGTGGAGATTACTGAGATGTCTACAAATACGTGATGCTTCAGTGAACTCTTGGTCACAGGTGATTACATGGTTAATTAAACAATCCAAAGGAAAGTCGTGCAAAGCTAGAATATTGAAAATGATGTATGCAGAATACATTTATGGGATTTGAAAAGAGAGGAACAACAGAATTTTTGAAGAACAATCAAGGAATGAAGAACAAATAACTAGAGAGGTGGCATGCATATGCAATTAGAGCACAAGGGATAGTAAGAGCAAAGATGCAGCAACTTCAATTCTAACAGTAAAGAGCAGCAACTACAAAAGACCAAAAGACAATGTTATACACAAGCTTTATGTACTGCTTATAGTATAGGTATAGTGATAGAAGAATGTAAAGATTATAGCAAATCGAGAATGACTTTATTGGTTTGTAATGACAGCGTTGGTAATTAATGAAAAATATAATTTAAAAAAAAATAAAATAAGAGTAATTACTATATGTTTAGTTGCTTTCTCCTCTTTATAGCTTTTTCCTGCCTAAGTTACCGGTTTTACACTTCAAAACAGTAAATCAAAAAATATCAAAAAGATTAATCTTAGTAGATTCTTATCCATGCTAAATGATAGATGAAACACGTAGCTTGCAAAGAAAAGCTACGTAAAAGAACTTTCCGAGTAAGTGGGGGGTAAAGTATATGCAAAGGCAAAAAAAAATTAAAAAAAAAGTAAAATAAAATAAAAAAATAATTTTAAAAAATATATATGCTAAGGCTTTACAAGTCTTGTGCAATTATTGAACAAGTAAATGATACTACTTAACATGATTTTACTTTCAAAGCACTTTTTACATTGTAACCATCAAAATTTGACTCGACTAGGTTGAACGCTAGGTAAATTTTATAAATAGTCACTTTTCAGCTCGTATAATTAAAAAACAATCATTATCATGGAGTTTCTAATCCCATTTGTGAAAACTCCATGATATTATCATGAAATTTCTCCAGTAAAATTTGAAATTCTATGGCAACGACTATTTTTCAATTACAGGAGCCGAGAAGTGGCTAGCCCGTCCTATTACTACCTGAACACCAATATTGTCAAACTAAACCTGCGCCATGGAGATCAACTTATAAAAATAGCACGGGCTAGTCAATTTTCGGACTGGTCATTTAAAAATAGCCAATGTTTGCAAAGTCATTGAAAAATAGCCACTATTTTGCTGCAACACGAAAAGTTCCAGCATATATACTGGAGATCGGTGCACCTCTGTATGAACTTCCAGCATATTATGCTAGAACTCCAACACGCGAAAAGTTCCAGTATAATATACTGAAAATTGGAGCACTGATGCTCCAATCTCCAGTACATTATGCTGAAAATTGGAGCACTGATGCTCCAATCTCCAGTACATTATGCTGGACCGGTTTATTATACTGGAACTCCAATATATTATACTGGAGTATTTTTTCGAATTTTGAACAATGTTTTCATTCAGATTTATCTTTATATGAAAAGTGACAAAATTTCGATTACTTTTGAAACTGTGGCCATTTTTGAATGGCCACTTGTAAATCTAACTATTTTTGAATTTCTTCCGATCAACTTCTGCTATTAAGCCCAAAATGTTGACATTGGGCCTTCACAGGAATGAGTTAAGCCTAAGGGACTCATGGAAATTTTTACCTCTTATAGTAATGGTATACACCCTATTTATTCTAAACCAAAACTATTTTAAGATATTGTTTTTATAGCTGCATTTTACATTTTATAGCAAAATAGATATTTATGGTATATACTACCATTGAGAAATGAAATACGCTATTTATATTTTTCCTCTTTCTTTCTTTCAATTAACACACGATTCTTTCTCAGAATTTTTCTTCTTTTTCTCTCTCTCTTTTTTCGAGCAAAATACCTACATATAATCATGAATCTCTAGCCGAATCCTCTAGGGTTTTTGCTTGGGAGAAAAAGGGGAAATATGGACTTTTTCTTCAAAATCTAATTCCTCCATAGCAAGGAGGGGCTCGTCGCTCTGAGGGTAGGGCCATTGCGCGGGGAGCAAAACCGATGTCGGAATAATCTGATTAGACCATGCATACTGTAACATGAACGGCATATATTGTATTCTATACAGATTCTACGAACTTTCTTCTCATCTTGGTCGGAAAACACCATCTCCGAAGAACTTTCTTCTCTTCTTTGCTATTTAGTCACATACAAATATATTGTATTCTGTACAAATTCACTCAAACACATTGTATTTTGTATAAATACACTTTTTTGCCTGTACTTATGTATTTCGAAGGTCTGAATTTTTTTAATACAGCTGAATACTATAGGATATAAACATTGAAATACATTTAATACAAACATTGAAATTAAACATATCATAAACAATGAATGCATAATTTTAAAATATAGTGAAATACAGTAAAATACACTCAATACAAATAGAAATACAGTGAATACAACCAAAGAAATATACTGAATACAACAGTAATTACATGTATTAGTAACAACTTAAATACTATTAATACAAATACATTTGAATATACTTAATCAAAATAGCGAATACAGCAAATACAATCATCGAATAATCTAATGAATGCAACAGTAAAAAATAAATTTTGAAACACACTAAATACAAAAGTTAAATACAACAATCATATACAACTGAAAAATCATTCTAATTAATTGGGTTAATATTGAGGCATGTTAGAATTGATTTTGTTGAGTTATATTAGGAGTGTATCACGCAAATTGATCCTATTCCCGTTATTAGACAGTTAGAAAAACCTATTTTTAAGGTGATTGTTGTTACTGGAATACATGAATACATGGCGCGAATACATGTGAATACAGTCGCGTACAGCTGTGACCCCTGTTTTTAGGCGACTTTTGCTACTGTATTCATGAATACAGTAGTGCGAATACACTAGCGTACCAATTAAATAGTAGTTATAGGAAGTAATTATGTATATGGTAGCTATAGAAAGTTAATAACCACTAAACAATAGTGGTTTCTGGAAATTCCACACTCAAATATATGGACCAAATGTGTGTTTTTGGACCAAATTCACATTAAAAATTGAAGAATATAATTAACCTAAATAGTTGTTCACTTAACCACTTAAACTAATTGTCACGGCCCGAATTACCCTCCGAACGGTCTCGTGACGGCACCTAATCTCTACGACTAGGTAAGCCTAAAATTTTGCGAAAAATAAGACAAAATAATAATAGAAACAGTAAAGAAGAGGCAATACTATAAATTTTTGCCGCTCGACATTTACATCTTTTACTTTCCCAAAACCCGAAACGTCACAAAGTCACAAACTCTGAACTACTGTAGCTCTATACGAAGGAATAAGGAAAATGTATCTATATATCTCCTATATCTATACTGGAGTGGAAGGGGACTCATGAGATTCTGCGGACCCGGCAGAATTACCTCGCGGTCTCCTGAACAGCTATTAGGGTACTCCTAGCCATAGTGCTGTGTGCTGGTACCTGGATCTGCACATGGGAAAACATGCGCAAGAAAGGGCGTGAGTACTATGCTATGCAGTACAGGGGGAAAGCTCCCGGATCTCCGTCCGTAGTCTTAATTTAAATATGCAATGCAGTACAGGCGAAAATCTCCCGGATCTCGATCCGTAGTCCCAATTTGAATATGTAATGCAGTACAGGGGAAAAGCTCCTGGATCTCGGTCCGTAGTCCCAATTTAAATATGCAATACAGAAGTATGTTGGATACGACTTAATTAAACAGTTCAGAAAAAATAACATGCAAGAATAAAGTAAAACTACCTAAGCATGGTGCAACTAATAGCAAATAAGAGGAAATCAAGTAAGGACAGGTAGTCATGCTTATTCTTAAGATAACTACTCAGTTAAGACAGGAAACAGTAATATAGGAATGAAAATGAGTGATGCCATGGAAGGAAAAGTGGAATTTTAGCAACAATGACCCGAGTACGCACTCGTCACCTCACGTACATGGTGTCCACGTAATACAAATCAGTATGAAAATGCCTAAGGGGAAGTCCCCAACACAGAGTTAGGCAAGCCACTTACCTTGATTGCGCTAATCAACTCAATACCACGCTCTTGCCACGAGTATCCAACTCTGGGTGACTCAAATCTAATCAATTCGATTGCATAGTGTAAATATCATTTCAAGGAAACAAAATAACTAATAAGTTCGAAGCTAATACGTGAAATTAGGAAATTCGCCCAAAAAATCCCCCGGGCCCATGTCTCGAAAACAGATAAAATTAAAAATTCCGAACACCCATTCACTCACGAACTCACTCGAACAAGAATCATCAAAATCCGACGTCTAAATCTCCCTAAATCCTCAGATTTCTACTTGGGGAAGTTTCATCTCAATTTCATGATTTTTCATCCAAATTCATTGATTATATTGAGGAAATTGATAGAGATTAATGGTATACAAGTGAATTAAGGTTAGGAAACGTTACCTATGAATCTCCCCTTCGAAACCCACTGAAAATCGCCAAAACCCGAGCTCTAAATCCTTTTTGGAGTTATGAATTTCAAACCCTCGGAATTTTGTATAAACAACCCAGGAATACCGCACCTGCGACTCTTGGACCGCACCTGCGGAAAATCCATCACAGGTGCGGAAAGTCACTTAACAGGGCTGGGGCCGCACCTGCGGTCACTTGGCCGCATCTGCGGTCTCGCACCTGCGGAACACAGACCGCACCTGCGACCACTAGCAGCCCCTGCCTAAATCCAGCATCTGCGAGCCCCACCTCCGCACCTGCATGTCCGCACCTGCAGTTCCCCATCCGCAGGTGCGGAACACTAGAACCAGCAATGGTTCAGCTGTGTTCCAAGTTCCAAAATCACACGTTAAGCCTCCGAAACACCCTCGAGGCCCCCCGGGACCTCAACCAAACTTACCAACCAGTCCTAATAGTTCATTCAAACTTAGTTGAGCCTTCAAAACACATATCATAACATCAAAATCATCAATTATGTATGGATTCAAGCCTAAGAACTTATGAAATTTTCAAAATTCACATCCGATGCCGAAACACGTCAAAACTCATCCGAATGACCTCAAATTTTGCACACAGGTCATAAATGACATTACGGACCTGCTGTCGCTTTCAGAATTCCATTCCGAGTCCGATATCAAAATTTCACCTATCAGACGAAATCGCCGAAATTCTAACTTTCGCCAATTCAAGCCTAAATTTACAACCGACCTCGAAAACACATTCCGAACACATTCCGAACACGTTCCTAACCCCGGAATCACCCAACGGAGCTAGCCGAGTCGACAGAATTCCATTCCGAATCTGTCTTCACACAGCTCTAGCTATGACCTGATTTCAAAGGCTAAAATCACATTTAAGGAATATGTCCCAAAATCACTCCGAATTTTATCACTCAATAGTCCGACAAGTTTCAATAACATAAATAGGCATGAGAGAAGCAGTAATTAGGGGATCGGGGCGCTAACTCTCAAAACGACCGACCGGGTCGTTACAATAATAGTATGTGAATATACTATTTATGTACTAGTAATATATAATATATGTATAATCGTATATAATTAGTACATAATTTATGTATACCGGATAAGAAAATTAAATAGTGAATCCGGCCACGGTTATTTTTGTAAAAACCCCTTAAAAAATGGGCCAAATTCACGTTAAGGAGATAAAATGGAATTCTCTAATTATGAGTGAAAGGCTTATCTTCATTCAACGATGAGTAAAAGAATGATTTACTGTGATATTCGTGGATAGCTTTCCATTTTTGAGGTACAAAGGAAGATCGGTTTCATAATCACTTAAATCTCGTACATATGAATAATATTCTCAAATTCTCAATCTGCCTTCTTTTTTAGTAATTTAATATCTTGATAGATTAGCTGCCTTATTTGAACTTGTACAATAGTTTTAAACACCCCTTCAAGCCCTATATATATATGAGTTAACTCTACGTGTGTAGTATTAAAAATTCATAATTTGACATCATACAAAAAGCTAAGAGTTAAAAAACATGAAGAGTTACATTGTGTTTTCTTTCATCTCTTTGGCAATATTTTTCACCTTTTTTGGCCCTTTGCTTGGTATGAATATTTCTTTTCAAATACATATTTTTTTTTCCTGTAAATTTATTTTTGACGATCTTTTTTCTGATTGTTTCTAGTACTGCTCCACTTGTGAGATTATACTAATTTTGCTGTTATTGTTATTAACGTGTATACTTGTCATGTTTTAGTGTCAGGTGACATTCAATTTTGCCCTGAAAATTTCACCACAGATGAAACGTGTGATAAAATTAGTTGTGACAATTTAGCTCTATTCGAATGGCCAGCAAGTAAGATGCCTCACAGTTGCAAATGTGCTGCTGGTGGAAGTAACAAGAGCAATTGTACATGTTTGATAGTTTGCTAATAAGCAAATTCGATCATATCAAATATGTACTGAATAATTATGAATGAACTCTGATAAAATTTCTCTTTATTGTGGTTGTTTTTGCAAATTTATAAGCTTAATATACGGGAGTTTGCTGAGTTTGATCTCAAGTTGTGATGAATCAATTTTCATCAATTTTCTGCAGTCTTTACCGCAGCGTGTCCAGCCCTAATTATCTCATTTAGACTTACCATGGCAAATCTCTACTAGAGCAAAGTTGCAGGTTTGCTTAATCATTCTTGCGCATAAGTTATGCCAAAATGAAAAAAAGATAAAGAAAAACCACAAAAAAAGGAATAAAAATTATTAGTTGAGAGAATATTTATAACTTATTTGTTTTCTCTTCATTTTTATTGCAACAAGATGTTCTTTATAACTTAAAAAGATAGATATTATGCTATGGATAGTTGGAACTTTGATTAATTAACATCTCTTTTAAATTACTTCCTCCTTTATTTAATTCACAGACACATAATGTCTAATTAGAAGCAAAAGTATCTATAAATATCTAAATTCCAAACTTTACCCTTTAGTTTTATTAATTGGCGAATTTTGAAATTGCAAAGTTTCTGTTCACACCAATCACAAGAGTTCATGCAAATTATTTTCATTAATTGAGCATTATAGTCATAAACTTGCTAATATAATTGCATTTTATTTTGGAGGTTGGCAAACTATAGAGCAGGAGCATAGGCTGCCACTCCCTTGTGAACTACAACTGCATTTTTGGGGCATCTCACTTGCTGGATAAATCTTTAAGGCTTCTAAAAAGCAATTGATATTGGCACACTGATCGTTCACTTTGAAGCTCGTCGGACATAATTTTGGTTGTTGCCCTACAATTATAAGAAACAAATAAATTAATATGGAATAAATTAGCCAGTATATGATGACGAGAAGTTGTTGAAGACATAATTAAGTAAATTAAAGTATGTTCACTTAGAGGCGGATCTAGAATTTTTATAACATAGGTGCACCACTAAAGAAAGGAGAAAAAATAAAAGTATAAAGTGAGAATTGATCCCTACTTCTCTAGGGTGAAAAATCAAGCATTCAACCAAGTGTACTATTTAGCCTCTTTAGGGCATGAGTGCCATCTAATATTATTAGATCAATGCTAGCAAATATGTACATAAAATACCAAGTTCGGCGAAGAGACCATGGGTTCACGTGCCCCATAAAATAGGCTATAAATCTGCCCCTGTGTCTATTCTAACAGCTTAAGCTTTTAGATGAGATAGTCACACACTTCAACATGATATCAGAGCAAGCAGAGACTGTCGCTCAATATCAAAAATAATTTCCGCGTGCTTGGCTCAACAAAGAGAATCAAGCCCGCATGGGTATGTTGAAAACATGATTAAGTAAATAAAAGTATGCTCTCTTTAACAGTTTAAGCTTTTAGATGAGATGACCACAAAATTCAACATAAATCATTAAATAATCAAATACAAATTATGAATATCAAGAAGTAAAAAAATTCATACCAAGACAAGGAGCTGATAAGCTCAACAGAAGAACCAAAGAAAGTAGGGACAAAATAGTGAAATTCTTCATTATTTATTGGAGATGATTATCACTTTTTGTAAGGTTGTTGTTGAAAGTTGTTATGAACTGCTTTGTGCTCAATCAATTGATCTTTTATAGTGCCAAAAGAAGAATATAAGATTATTGTAATAGATGGGAAAAATTAATGTATAAGGTAACAAATTTATAAGTTGGTATTGGGCTATATTTTTGTTAAAAAAGTTTTGGAAATTGAGATAATTGGTAGGGGATATGCAAAAGTTTCCTACCTTATAAAGAAATATGGTAGGTTAGCTTACCAAATATTTTTTGGTAAGTACTACATAGGGTACTAGTAAGGTCATAAACTTTGGATAATGAAGCTTGTAGCTTTCTTGAAGAGAATATTTGTTCTAAGTTTAATTGGAAGATGCATTTTGCCTAATTAAG
Source organism: Nicotiana knightiana (assembly GCA_005239525.1). Lineage (NCBI taxonomy): Eukaryota > Viridiplantae > Streptophyta > Magnoliopsida > Solanales > Solanaceae > Nicotiana > Nicotiana knightiana. The sequence goes on along the minus strand of ML412511.1, from coordinate 22,478 downwards.
GATTAACATGAACTGGTTAATTAATAATAAATTTAAAAATAAAACATTATGAAAACCTGGTTATTATTCTCAAGCCTGTTGTAATTACTTTATCTAAGGTCAAAATTGGGCTCTCTCGATTTTGTTTGACTAATCAAGACCAAAATAGTAAGCCAATAATCGGTCCCGTGTTATATCAGACCGAGACATGAAGGTGCGGTACCAAGCTCGGGATTTGAAGTACCAACCGAGATCGAGACCAACCAGGGTCGAGGCCAAACAGGATAGACATCGAGCGAGATCGAAGAAAGCCTACCACGAAAAATTGAGATATCCGTGTCCGGGCAGGGATCGTGGCGGAAATCTCGGCACGAATCAAATCAAGAACGATTATTTAGCTAATCATGAGATTTCCTTTTGTATTTAAATTATACCATAAGTAGAATTTATCTATTATATAAAGGGGGATTCTAATAATTTGTAATCAACTAATTCTCGCACAACAAAGCAATACAATACATTATTCTCTCTTAAGCTCTCTTGTTGTGATGACCCAAAAGGTCATCCCGTATATTTCTAGCTAATTCTGTGTTTCGAGGTCATGAAAACCTCCTTCTATCTCACCTCGATTTGTGTGTGCAGCCCGGATGTGCAGCCAAGAAGCCGTTATGTGAAAAACTGATAAAAATAATATTTTTGTGTTGAAATTTGAATAAAGTTGACTTTGGTCAACATTTTTGGTAAACGGACCCGGACCCGTGATTTGACGGTCCCGGAGGATCCGTAGGAAAATATGGGACTTGAGCGTATGTCCGGAATCGAATTCCGAGGTCCCAAGTCGGAGAAATAAATTTTTAAAGAAATTTTTTTTTTGAAAAATATAAATTTTTGAAAATGAAATTTGAGGTGAAACCTGTGATATCGGGCCCGTATCATGGTTCCAGAGCCCGATACAGGTTCAATATGACTTATATGTGTTATCTGTGAAATTTGGTAAGAAACAGACTTAGTTTGACGTGATTCGGACCTTAAATGTAAAATTTGATGTTTAAAGAAGTTTTGAGAAATTTCGTTGATTTTGAGGTTTAATTCGATGTTTATGATGTTATTTTGGTGTTTTGATTACTCGAATAAATCCGTAGGATATTTTTGAGGTTGTGTATATTTGGTTTTGAGTCCCGGGGGCCTCGAGTGCATTTCGGATGGGTTTCGAGCCATTTTCTTCCATTTTTGAACTGCTGTTTCTAGTGTCTGTTGCCCTCTTTTGTGATCGCGTAGCCCAAGCCGCGATCACGTAGCCCAAGCCGCGATCACGTAGTGTCCTGTTAGCCCCGCTTATTTACTTGATCGCGATCGCAGTGACTCTTTCGCGATCGCGCTGTGTCCCTATTGGTCGCCTAAAATTTCTTCACCGCATTCGCATAACTCCATCCGTGATAGCAGAAGCCAGCCTGCCCCTAATACGCGATCGCATAAGATTCTCCGCGATCGCGGAGCACATCTTACACCAGCAACCATTTCTTTCTACGCGATCGCGCCTCGATTCTCGCAATCGCGATTCACAAAGCACCTGGGCAGAATATAAGTTTGCAAAATCGGGGTTTCACCATTTTAAACATATTTTGACTTCTAGAACTCGGTTTTGGGCGATTTTTTGAGGGTTTTTCACACAAATCGAATGTGTAAGTGTTCTTCCACTATAATTAACTATATTTCATGAATTAGTTCTTGTATTTATCTTAATTTGTGTTTTGGGTTGATGAGATTGTGGGTTTTGAAAGAAAACTTCAAAAATAAAAATTCATGATTTGAATGACCAAATGTTATCGGAATGGATAAATTTAGTATGGGTGAACTCGTATCGGAATGGGTAATCGGAATTTGTAAAAATTTGCCGGGTTTCGAGGTGCGGGCCCGGGGGTCAACTTTTCGGTCTTTTTATAATATTGTAAAGATTGAGACTTTATTATTCGGAATAGTTCCTTATACGTTATATGTATTTTGAAGTTGTTTTAGTTGATTTTGTGCCGTGCGGAGGCCTTCCCGCCCGAGAAGTCTATTTTTGAGTATCGGGTTGTCGTCTTTGAGGTAAGTATCTTGCCTAACCTTGTGTCGGGGAACTTTCCCTTAGGATTGAGTCTTCTATGTTGATTGTAGCCCGCGTACGCGAGGTGACGAGTGCGTACTCATACTTATTTGAAAATAGATTGCCCTTTTAAGATTTTTGGTCCTTATGTTCCCCGTGTATGAATTGAAATTGTTATATCTGAATTCCCGATTTCTAGTTTCATCTCTTCCTGATCAAATTAAAAGTACTTGCCTAGCACTCCTTGTTTCTTATATGCTCTTAATTGACTTAAGTGAAGCCTTTGATTTTCCTATCGTTATACTATATCTTTCTTCATACGCTGCCTATGTGACTAAAACTAGTATAATCTCGCCCTATAATTGTCTAACAAGTAATTGGAATATCTATACGTTGGTCAAGCATGCCCGTGAGTCGTACATTATGATTTAAATGATTTTCCCTTAAGTACTACTTAGGTTTAATTGATGACCGCCCATGTTGATGGTATTTCTTTGATGTTGCTTATTCATTGAGCATTTGTTCAAGCTGATTTTATTCGGTGAAGCTAATTGTCTAAGTGAGATTGGTTATAGCTGATTCCCTTGCCGGGATGATTTGGTTTCTTGGTTGCGAACTTGAATATATAGAATCGTTGCTATATCTGCCTTGTTTTCCCCTCGTTATGCTGCTTTTTATTTGTGCTTGGCATTCCTTTTAGTGACTACTTCTTATGAGTGAGTTTTTACTATTATTGTGATTTAAGTCTTTGTATTGATTTGCTCATCGCACTTTGCATTCGGTCTTGTTTGCTCTTGCACCTGTTATGGCAATGTATGTTGTTTCTGTCGCATTTTGGTTGTTTCCCTCAGTGGCTACATTGCATATTTAAATTGGGACTACGGACCGAGATCCGGGAGCTTTCCCCTGTATTGCATTGCATATTTAAATTGGGACTACAGACGGAGATCCGGGAGCTTTCCCCCTGTAATGCATTGCATATTTAAATTGGGACTATGGACGGAGATCCGGGAGCTTTCCCCCTCTACTGCATCACATATTTAAATTGGGACTACATACGAGATTCCGGGAGCTTTCCCACTGTACTGCATTGCTTGACAAATTCTGAGTTGCGGACTGAGTTCTGGTGGTTTTATCATTGAGGAGATTTGGATTGAAAGACATATATATATATATTGAAAAGTATAGCTGAAAAGCAATTATCTCCAGGAAAAGTTATGTCTGAAGGACTTCTATTTCGAAAGTATATTTGAAAAGTATTTGTCTTGCTGAAAAATGATATTTGAAAGAGCAGTATTTGGGAAAGTATATTTGAACACCACGTATTTTGATGATATTTGAAAGAGAAGTATTTGGGAAAGTATATTTGAACACCACGTATTTTGAAGAGACTATGTTTTAAAGATTTCTCTTTACAAAAATATATAAATATACATTCAGAGAAAGTATGTTTCAAAGAAGAAATTTCTCTGTTCCGAAATGATTATATATTTAAAGGTTTTGAAACAAACTCACGATTTAAAGGTTTTCACTCGAAGGTTTGACCAGTTTTATTGAGTTTATCGGCTAAGGCCTGACGTGAATAAATTGATGCAGTGCTGAGTTGCTAGTGTTTTATTGGGTTGTGGTTCCTGACATTTGGCTTGCATTCTTTCAATTCTTCTTGCGTATTTCTATTATGTTATCCGTTGATCGTAATTATTAAATTTTCTTCCGTATTATTCGATCGTACCGTTAATTATATCAAAAACTCTTTAGATAGATATTATGTTTCGGTCATTGGTAAATTCATGTCTTTTTACTTATTAGACCAGTGGTGTCTTGACTAGTCCTCGTCACTACTTCACCGAGGTTAGTCTTGATACTTATTGGGCACCGCTGTGGTGTGCTCATACTACACTTCTGCGCATATTTGTGTGCAGATCCAGGTGATTGTTGTTGTTAGCTGCGTGGATCATTGATGAGGAGACTCAAGGTAAATCTGCTGCTGCATTCGCAGGCTTCGGAGTCACCTTTCTGTTTATGTCAACTGTACTTATTATTTCCAGAAAGTTGTATTTAGATTCGGTTGAAAGATGTCGTAGAGTTTATGACTTGTATTACTGGATTTTGGGAAATTGTGAACTCTATCAAGATTTCTATATCGAGACTGTTATAATTCCTTTATTATTGTTGTTGTTAAGTGGAAATGCTATGCTTACCTAGTCCCTAAGACTAGGTGCCATCACGATACCCAAACGGAGGGAAATTTGGGTCGTGACAAGTTGGTATCAGAGCTCTAGGTTCATAGGTGCTACGAGTCTTAAGCGAGTTTAGTAGAGTCTTGCGGATCGGTACGGAGACGTCTGTACTTATATTCGAGAGGCTACGAAACTATTAGGACAATTTCACTTCCTTCATTCCTATCATGCGAGTTTATTGATCTTGAAGTTTGAAATTATCGTTCCATTCTCTCACCGATGGTGAGGACACGAACGGCGGTTCCTAATGATGTTACCCGAAGCAAACGTCGCAAGGGCCGGACACAGAGGCCGACAAGGAGCACGTGCCGCAGTTAAGATGCCTACCAGAGCAGTCGTTGAGGAGTCGCCAGAAGTTCTAGTTGGAGGACAGGTACTGGGGATGCCTGTTGCTACCCCGGACTTCAGGAGGCCTGGGCATAGTTTTGATAATAATTGGTACATTGACTCAGGCAAGATTGATATTAGTTCACCGGCTATTACACAGATCAGGGGAGGAGTTCAGAATCCCACCGTCTACACTCCAGAGCAGTGAGATCATATTGGCCAGGTTCAAGTTGTCATGGAAACACAACATGTGGTTTCAGTTCAGCCCGTGGTTAGGGAAGTAGAATCGGAGAAAAAATACCTTGGACTTGAGGGGTACAGGAAGTACCACCCTTCTATCTTTTAGTGGATTGGCGGCAGATGGTGCCTGGGTTTCCTGGGGGAGTGTCAATATATTCTTCACATTTCGGGTGTTGTGGAGACGAGCGTGATTGTTTTTGTCACGTCTTAGGTTCAGAGATCAGTGGTGGCGGCATATGAGTTGGGGTAACCTGGCCGAGTTAGCTTCACTAGCATGGATTCAGTTTTCGGAGATGTTTTGAGGGAGGTTGCACCTCAGTTCCTTGGAATGTTCGGCGCGCGGAGTTTGAACAGTTGCGTCAGGGCGCCATGTCACTATTGGAGTATGCCGTTAGATTCAGTGAGTTGGCCAGACATGAACTTCGCTTGGTTGCTTCTGTTAGAAGATGAGTTCGTAGATTCATTTGGAAGATTCAGTCATGATATTCGGTTCAGCGAGACTCGATAGTTAGAGTAGGATGCCTCGTTTCAGCAGGTAGTGGGGATCGCTTGTCGGTTAAGGAGCATGTGGGACCGGGAGCGAGAGGTCAGACGAGATCATCAGAGAGAGTTTTGGGAGGCGAGGAGGCCTCGTAGACCGGAGTAATCTACTGTTCCTTATTATGGAACCAAGGTACATCATGGTAGAGAATTTTGGGTCAACCAGTTCAGTTTGCATTACCAGCTTCGCATAGGAGCGTTTCAGGTACTCATGGGTCTCAAAGGATCCGTATTGTATTCCTCATCCACGTCGGTAGAGAGATTGTTTTCAGTGTGGATATGTTAGCCACAGGGTGAGAGATTGTTCCAGGATTCAGGTATGAGTGTTATAGTAGGGTATTCATGTGGGTAGAGGGCGCCAAAGAGGGGGATGCCTGACCCGTTGATGTGTTGCATATAGTGGGCTAGAGGCCGTTGTGCCAAATATTATCACCTAGGTATATCTTGATGTGATAAAGTGGGGTACCATTGTATTTCACTATACTTCTGTCGATCGGGACGAGTTTCCCTTATTTGTTGCTTATTTATGAGTAAGTTTTATGCTTGGCACTCTATTTTCATGTTTGCTCCTATTAGGAGATTTTATGAGCGGTAGCCGTGTCTATCATTATTTTATTCATCATTGATATTGGTGAGACTAGAAGTGAGTCCTTGTTGTTCATCACGGTGAGCTTTATGTGATTTTTCCTAAGTATTATGTTTACGAGCTGTGATTTGATACTCCATTGAGATGTGAGTTAAGTGAGCGCTATGATTTTGTTAGCCGAGATGAATTAGCGGGAGATTTCTATTGGTATGATATGTATTCGCCATGTGACATAGAGTTGAGGGCAAGACCCTCGTGATTCTTTGACATTTGATATGTTTGGACCGGGCTGAGTACCGCGGTGGAATTTTATCAGGATGAAATCCTTGTGATTTGTTCATATTCTTTGCTTCTTCATTGTTATATTGCTTTTGGTAAGTCAGTATTGATAGAGAGTTATGCCTATGGGCTTGTTTGAAAGTTCCTTTATATGCTTCTATTTTCATATTCAGCCATTTCGTTATGTGTTTTCCTTAGTTTAGTTTGCGAGATGTGTGCCCGGTGGTGTTAATTGTGGCTTGGTGATTTGGGTATTTAATAATGATGTTTTCGTGTTCATTGCATCATTATCAGTTTATGGGGTTTGGAAATAGAGTTCTTCCATATGTGGGACTAATTGCCAATGTTGAGTTGATTTCGGGCAGTTATTGTGATCAAAAGTGCTATTGAGCCTATGTGTGATGCGCTATGTTGTGCGGTCGTTCCTTATGGGCGTAGACCTGAGTTGATGCAGCTGGTTGAGGCTAATCGATGGTGATGAGAAGGCTATATTGTAGTTGTGATGGTGTCATCAGGCTTACGTAGGTTGGGGTGACGTGGGATCACCCGCGGGTATTTGTTAGAAGTGTACAATCAGTGATTGGATGAGTTCAAGGTGAATCTTGGCATGTTCGAGGACGAACGTTTGTTTAAGAGGGGGAGATTGTGATGACCCAAAAGGTCATCCCGTATATTTCTAGCTAATTCTATGTTTCGAGGTCGTGAAAACCTCCTTCTATCTCACCTTGATTTGCATGCGCATCCCGGGCGTGTAGCCGGGAATCCGTTATGTGAAAAACTGATAAAAATGATATTTTTGTGTTGAAATTTGAATAAAATTGACTTTGGTCAAAATTTTTGGTAAATGGACTCGGACCCGTGATTTGACGGTCCTAGAGGGTCCGTAGGAAAATATGGGACTTGAGCGTATGCCCGGAATCGAATTCCGTGGTCCCAATTTCGAGAAATGAATTTTTAAAGAAAATTGTTTTATGAAAAATATAAAGATTTTTGAAAATGAAATTTGAGGTGAAACCTATGATATCGGGCCCGTATCATGGTTCCGGTGCCCGGTATAGATTCGATATGACTTATATGTGTTATCTGTGAAATTTGGTAAGAAACGGACTTAGTTTGACGTGATTCGGACCTTAAATGCAAAATTTGATGTTTAAAGAAGTTTTGAGAAATTTCATTGATTTTGAGGTTTAATTCGTTGTTTATGATGTTATTTTGGTGTTTTGATTACTCGAGTATGTCCGTAGGATGTTTTTGAGGAGATTTGTGGATGACCTCTCGTATTAGCTCCGTATCCTTATGACTAGAGAGAGGGTATCAGGTGCTACTTTTGAGCAGGTTTTGATATTACCCAATAGATTGAGTCGGTTCGTCGCCAGGAGCGAGATGAGAGGGAGGCCAAGAGGCCTCGAGGGTTTGGTAGTTTCGGTGGTGTTCCTTCAGGGGCAGTTCCAGTACGACAGGGGCTATCCATTCAGGTAGGCTCAGTCGAGCCGCTCAGGTTATTGGGGTGGATCTGCTGGTCGTGGTCCCCACAATTCTCATCAGGGGCACCCATCATTGAGTGCTCTTCCAGCCCAGAATTCATATCGAGCACCATCAGTTCAGGGCTCATCTATGCCTGATCCTTCCAGAGGTTATCCTAGTGCTAGGGGTTCCCTTCAGTCCCCGTCTCCAGCATCGGGGAGTTGTTACGAGTGTGGAGAGTTTGGGCATATGAGGAGGCAGTGTCCTTGTTTTCTTGGGGGTCTATCCCAGCATAGGGGTCAGCCCTCGACATCAGGTCCAGTTACTTCACCACCCGCCCAGGCAGCGAGGGGTGGGGGTCAGGTAGCTAGAGGCCGCCCTAGAGAGGAGGTCGATCCGGTGGAGGTCAGGCCCGTTTTTATGCACTCCAGCCAGAACAAATGCTATGGCCTCAGATGCAATGATTACAGGTATTGTTTCAGTCTCTCACCGAGATGCTTCAGTCTTATTTGATCCTGGTTCTACGTGTTCCTATATTTCATCATATTTTGCCCACTTTCAGGATATGCCCCGCAATTCCTTAGTCGTACTTGTTCATGTGTCGACTCCAGTGGGCCACACTATTATTATGGACCGAGTGTACCGGTCGTGTGTGATATTTATTGGGGGTCTGGAGACCCGAGTGGATCTGCTATTGCTTAGCGTGGTTGACTTTGATGTGATATTGGTCATGGATTGGCTATCTCCGTGTCATGTTGTTCTAGATTTTCACGCTAAGGCCGTGACCTTAGCGATGCCGGGATGCCGAGAGTCGACTGGAGAGGTTCTATTGATTATGTGCCTTGTAGGGTGATTTCATATCTGAATGCTCAGCATATGGTAGAGAAAGGATGTCAGTGTTGAGACTCCCACTGTTGATTCTGTTCCTGTAGTTCGTGAGTATCCGGACGTGTTTCCTACTGATCTGCCGGGCATGCCGCCCGACAGGGATATTGATTTTGGCATTGAGCTGGTGCCGGGAACTCAGCCTATTTCTATTCCACCGTATCGTATAGCACCGGCGGAGTTGAAGGAATTGAAAGAACATCTTCAGGAATTCCTAGAAAGGGGGTTCATCCGGCCTAGTATGTCACCTTGGGGTGCACCGGTGTTGTTTGTGAAGAATAAGGATGGTTCCATGAGAATGTGTATTGACTATAGGCAACTGAACAAGGTTACAGTCAAGAATAAGTATCCTCTGCCTCGCGTTGATGATTTGTTTGACCAGCTTCAGGGAGCTAGGGTGTTTTCTAAGATTGATTTGTGATCTGGGTACCATCAGCTGAAGATTCGAGATTCAGATGTTTCCAAGACGGCTTTCCGGACCCGTTATGGCCACTATGAGTTTTTGGTGATGTCTTTTGGGCTGACCAATGTCCGAGCAACGTTCATGCATTTGATGAACAATGTATTTCAGCCATATTTGGATTTCTTTGTTATTGTGTTCACTGATGTCATCCTGGTGTATTCTCGTAGCTAGGAGGAGCATGCTCAACATTTGAGGGTTGTATTGCAGAGATTGAGGGAGGAGAAGCTTTATGCAAAGTTCTCCAAGTGTGAGTTTTGGCTGGTCTCAATAGCTTTATTGGGACATGTGGTGTCCAGCGAGGGTATTCAGGTTGATCCGAAGAAGATAGAGGCGGTGCAGAGTTGGACCAGACCGTCCTTATCTACGGAGATTAGGAGCTTCCTTGGTTTGGCGGGATATTACCGTCGCTTTGTGGAGGTGTTTTATTCTATTGCTTCACCCTTGACCAAGTTGACTCAGAAGGGTGTTTTGTTCAGGTGGTCAGGCGAGTGTGAGGAGAGCTTCCAGAAGCTCAAAACGACTTTGACCTCAACTCTAGTGTTAGTATTACCATCAACTTCAGGTTCTTATACCGTGTATTATGATGCCTCGAGGATAGGCATTGGTTGTGTTTTGATATAGGAGGGTAGGGTGATTTCCTATGCCTCGCTCCAGTTGAAGACTCATGAGAAGAATTACTCGGTGGATGATCTAGAGATAGCGGCCATTCTTCACGCCTTGAAGATTTGGCGTCATTATTTGTATGGGGTTCATTGTGAGGTTTTTACTGATCACCGTAGCCTGCATCACTTATTTAAGCAGAAGGATCTGAACTTGCACCAGAGGAGATGGTTTGGTTATTGCTGAGTGGAAGTGGGAGCGGATCACCATGGACTTTGTAGTCGGGCTTCCACGGACTTCGAGGAGGTTCGACGCTATATGGGTTATTGTGGATCGGCTGACTAAGTCCGCACACTTCATTCCTGTTGGTACTACTTATTCTTCAGAGCAGCTAGCTGAGATTTATATCAATGAGACTGTTTGGCTGCATGGTGTTCTAGTTTCTATTATTTCCGATAGAGGTACTCAGTTCACATCATAGTTCTGGAGGTCCGTGTTGAGAGAGTTGGGTACTCAGGTTGAGTTGAGCACGGCCTTTCACCCTCAGACAGACGGGTAGTCTGAGCGCACTATTCAGATACTAAAGGACATGTTGTGTGCTTGTGTTATTGACTTTGGGGGTTCATGGGACCCGTTTCTTCCACTAGCAGAGTTTGCATATAATAATAGTTATCAATCAAGTATTCAGATGGCTCCGTATGAGGCTTTGTATGGGAGGAGGTGTAGATCTCCGGTTGGTTGGTTTGATCCGGGTGAGGCCAGACTCTTGGGTACGGATTTGATACAGGATGCTTTGGATAAGGTGATGTTGATTCAGGAGCGGCTTTGCACGTCGGTCGAGGCAGAAGAGTTATGCGGACCGGAAGGTCCGGGATGTATCTTTCATGGCTGGGGAGAAGGTCTTGCTGAAGATGTCACCCATGAAGGGTGTTATGCGGTTTGGGAAGAGAGGCAAGTTGAGTCCCCAGTTCATTGGGCCTTTTGAGATGCTTTAGAGGGTTGGAGAGGTGGCTTATAGACTTGCCTTGCCACCTGGCTTGTCGAGCGTGCATCCAGTATTTCATGTTTCCATGCTTCGGAGGTATATTGGTGACCAGTCTCATGTTTTGGATTTTAGTTCGGTGCAGCTAGAGGGTGATATGTCTTACGAGGTGGAGCCAATAGCTATTTTGGGTCGTCAGGTCAGAAGGTTGAGGTCTAAGGATATAGCTTCAGTGAGGGTGCAATGGAGAGGGAAACCGGTGGAGGAGGCCACCTAGGAGATCGAGCGGGAGATGTGGAGCAGATACCCCACCTATTTGAGACTCCAGGTATATTTCTAGACCCGTTCGAGGATGAATGTTTGTTTAAGAGGGGGATAATGTAACGACCCGGCCGATCGTTCCGAGAGTTTAGCCCTGTCTTTCCCATTTCTGCTTCATTCTTGCGTGGTTCAACTCTTTTGTGTTGCGTTGGGTTGATTGGATCGGTTTCAGAGTGGTTGTGATGAGAAATGAGACACTTTGTCTCTTAGGTTGGTGATTTAGTTGGAAAAGTCAACCGGAAGTTGACTTATAGGTAAAGGATCTCGGAATGTGGTTCTTGTGGCTGAGATAGCTTCATTAGGTGATTTGGGACTTAGGAGTGTGTTCGGAATTTCATTCGGAGGTCCGGAGTAGAATTAGGCTTGAATTGACGAAATTGGATTTTTGGTGATTGCCGGTCGCTAGTGAAAAATTAGCTATCGGGGTCGGAATGGAATTCTGAAAGTTGGAACAGGTTTGTAGGGTCATTTGGGATGTGTGTGCAAATTTTCAGGTCATTCAGACGTGTTTTGGGTGGTTTCGGCATTGTTGGCGAATTTCAGAATTATAGAAATCCTTAGGTTTGAATTTGGTGTCTTGATGATATTTTTGTGTTTCTGAGTGTTCGACTAGGTTGGTATATTGGTATATGACTTGTTGGTACCTTTGGTTGAGGCCCCGAGGGGCTCGGGATTGATTTTGGGTGATTTCGGAAGGGTGGAAGTTGAAAAAATGCAGCAAATGGCTGCTGGTGCAGGCCTTGTGGTGTGGCTGCACCTGCGGACGGGGAGCCGCAGGTGCCAAAGCGCAGGTGCGGAAGAACTTGCGCAGATACGGAAAAGTGGAACCTGGCCTAGGAGCGCAGGTGCGGAAGTTGGATCGCACCTGCGGGACCGCAAGTGCTTGTGGAAGGCTGCATATGCGGGTTTTGAGTTTTAGTGAGAATCCGCACCTGTGAGAGATTTTCCGTAGGTGCGGCGCCACAGGTGCAGGCATGGGGTTGCAGGTGCGAGATTGCTGGGTAGAACCTATATAAGGTTGCCTTCGCAAATTTTCACTCATTTCTTCACTATTTGTGTCGGATTTTGGAGCTTTGAGCTGGGATTTCAAGGGGGAATCAAGTGTAATCAGTGAGGTAAGTTACATGGACCTTGTATTTTGTGTTTATGACGATTATTCCATTGTTTGATCATGTTTTTGTGGATAAATTTGGGAGATCAGGGCTTGAAATTTGAAAGTATAAATTGGGGATTTGAGGGGCCATTTGGGGTCCGATTTTGATGTATTTGGTATGTATGAGCTCGTGAGAGCGTAAGGATTCTAGTTTTGTGATTTTTATCGGAATCCGATACGTGGGCCCGGGGGCCGGGTTTGGCCAATTTCGGGTTTGTTGATATAAATTTGTTATTTGCGAGTGGGCTTTGTCCTTTTAGCATATTTTGATGATATGAATCTATTTTGAATAGATTCGGAGCGCGTTGAGTCCGAGTCGAGGGGCAAAGGCATCGCAGTGTAGCTTTTCATCCGGTTTGAGGTAAGTAACGAATGTAAATCTAGACCCGAGGGTATGAAACCCCGATATTTTGTACTGATTTGATAAATGAGGTGACGCACATGCTAGGTGACGGGCGTGCACCGGTAGGGATTGTGACTTGGTCCGTCCCGTAGCGACTACTAAGTCGCGTATTTGATTTGAAATCATATGATATTCCGTATTTGAGAGATTTATACTATGTTTGGGTTGTATGCCATGTTTGGGGCCTCGTGCTGACCTGTTTGAACCCTTAGGGGTGTTTTTACTACTATTCTCATACTATTTTTGATAGAAAATATAATCTCAGTCATAATTTATACTTGTTTATTGATTATTCCTGTTTTCAAACAAATGAAAGATATTTTTGGCTGAGTCCCCGTGATTTGTGGTGAATTGTCCGAGTGGCTTGTGAGGGTGATGACTGAGTGAGGCCGAGAGCCGGATTATGAGGATAGTGTTGGATCGGGCTGCACGCCGCAGCGAGATATATGTTGGATCGGGCTGCACGCCACATCGTTATATATATTGGATCGGGTTGCACGCCGCAGTGGTATTTATATTGGATCGGGCTGCACGCCGCAACGATATAACACTTGGGATGAATGAGCTCCTCCGAAGTCTGTACACCCCAAGTGAGCGCAGTCGACTATTTATGCTGCACGCCGCAACGTTATATATATATATATATATATATATAAC